>QNTS01005880.1:14646-38169 GCA_003317085.1 Hucho hucho
TCAGTTCCAGACAGGGCAGGTTATGCTGTTACTCCTCTCAGTTCCAGACAGGGCAGGTTATGCTGTTACTCCTCAGTTCCAGACAGGGCAGGTTATGCTGTTACTCTTCTATTCCAGACAGGGCAGGTTATGGTGTTACTCCTCCCAGTTCCAGACAGGGCAGGTTATGCTGTTACTCCTCCCAGTTCCAGACAGGGCAGGTTATGGTGTTACTCCTCAGTTCCAGACAGGGCAGGTTATGCTGTTACTCCTCTCAGTTCCAGACAGGGCAGGTTATGCTGTTACTCTTCTATTCCAGACAGAGCAGGTTATGCTGTTACTCCTCTCAGTTCTAGACAGGGCAGGTATCCACAAGCCCTGGACAATACTCAGTCCCAGCTAACAATTGCCAACAGCGTCGCTGGCTGCATTCAAGCCCTGGACAATCCTCGGTCCCAGCTAACAATTGCCAACAGCGTTGCTGGCTGCATTCAAGCCCTGGACAATCCTCGGCCCCAGCTAACAATTGCCAACAGCGTCGCTGGCTGCATTTAAGCCCTCCAGAAAACCCTGCCTGCTTGATAGGCAGCTAGCTAGCAGCTAGGCTAGCTACTACGCCAAACAGCTTCTCAGACCCGGCCTTGGTCAGCAGGATCACTGGACAGATAGTAGCTGTCCCAGCAACTGATTCAAACTGAGTCACGGGATCCAAACTCAAAAGGTAGCTAGCTAGTAACCAAACTATTTCAATAGACTTTCAAAACTTTCCAAAACAACAAACTGAGCTCTCCCTCGTTCCGTGTTTAACAGGAAGTGATTATAGGAAGTGAAATAATGTACTTTTTACTCCATACATTTTTCCTGACATCCAAAAGTAGTCTTAACATTTTGAATGGTTAGCAGGACTGGAAACTTGTCAAATTCACACAGCTATCAAGAGAACATCCTTGGTCATCCCTACTGCCTCTGATCTGGAGGACTCACTAAACAGAGACATCCCTCGTCATCCCGTAGCTGCCTCTGATCTGGAGGACTCACTAAACAGAGAACATCCCTGGTCCTCCCTACTGCCTCTTATCTGGCAGACTCACTAAACAGAGAACATCCCTGGTCATCCCCTGCCTCTGATCTGGCGGACGCACTAAACAGAGAACATCCCTGGTCATCCCTACTGCCTCTGATCTGGCGGACTCACTAAACACAAATGCTTCATTTGTAAATTATGTCTGAGAGTTGGAGTTTCCACTTGGCTATCCATAAATCCATAAAATCCATCTGGTTTGCTTGATATAAGGAATTTTAAATGATTTATACTTTTACTTTTGATACTTAAGTATATTTGAAACAAAATACTTTTTTACTTTTACTCAAGTAGTATTTTAGTGGGTGACTTTCCCTTTTACTTGAGTCATTCTATGATCACTCGGCTACATAGCTGATGCCTGCTGGACTATTCATTAATCACTGTACTCCATTCTGTTTATTTTTTGTTTATCTGTCGGCCCCAGCCGCTACTCAGGCCCTGTGTGTAGCTAACCAACCCTCTTTGCCCATTCATCGCCAGTTTACCTGTTGTTGTTGTCTTAGCTGTTGTGGTCTCACCCGTTGTTGTCCTAGCTAGCTCTCCCAACCAACACCTGTGTTTGCTTTATGTCTCACTTTACGTCTCTCTCAAATGTCAATATGCCCTGTTTACTGTTGTTTAGGATAGTTATCATCGTTTTAGTTTACAGTGGAGCCCCTAGGCCCACTATACATGCCTCAGATTCCTCCTTTGTCCCACCTCCCACACATGCGGTGACCTCACCCAGTATTACCAGCACCTCCAGAGATGCAACCACTCTTATCATCACTCGGTGCCTGGGCTTACCTCCACTGTACTCTCACCCCACCATACCCCTGTCTGCACATTATGCCCTGAATCTATTCTACCACGCCCAGAAATCTGCTCCTTTTATTCTCTGTCCCCAACGCACTAGACGACCAGTCTTGATAGCCTTTAGCCGTACCCTCATCCAACTCCTCCTCTGTTCCTTCAGTGATGTGGAGGTAAACCCAGGCCCTGCGTGTCCCCAGGCACTCTCATTTGTTGACTTCTGTAATCGAAAAAGCTTTGGTTTCATGCATGTTAACATCAGAAGCCTCCTCCCAAAGTTTGTTTTACTCACTGCTTTAGCACACTCCGCAAACCCTGATGTCCTTGCCGTGTCTGAATCCTGGCTTAGGAAGGCGACCAAAAATCCTGAGATTTCCATACCCAACTACAACATTTCCCACCAAGATAGAACTGCCAAAGGGGGAGGAGTTGCAATCTATTGCAGAGATAGCCTGCAAAGGTCTGTCATACTTTCCAGGTCTATGCCAAACAGTTCGAACTTCTATTTCTAAAAAATAATCTCTCCAGAAATAAGTCTCTAACTGTTGCCGCCTGCTATAGACCCCCCTCAGCTCCCAGCTGTGCCCTGGACACCATATGTGAATTGATTTCCCCCCATCTATCTTCAGAGTTTGTTCTGTTAGGTGAACTAAACTGGGATATGCTTAACACCCCGACAGTCCTACAATCTAAGCTAGATGCCCTCAATCTCACGCAAATCATCAAGGAACCCACCAGGTACAATCCTAAATCTGTAAACATGGGCACCCTCATAGATATCATCCTGACCAACATTAGCATAAATTCATAAACCATTGCAGTTCACACAAAACACATTTCACAGCGAAAACAAATCCCTTACCTTTTGAAGAACTTCTGCTGAGGGCTTCCCAAGTGTCCAACGAAGACATCCAATGGTTATTTTGTTAGAAAAAGTCATTTATTATATCCATAAATCTCTGTTTGGTTGGCACGTTATGTTCAGAAAATCCAACGTCGAATCGCCCATTGAAACGTGAAGAGAACGCGTTCAAATATACCTATAAACTTTTCCTAAACAAATCAAATACCAGTTAAAATGCATCCGTAGCTATCCTTTTATGAATATGAGCGATAATATTTCTCTCGGATGGTCACCTATACCTTATATAAGTAAAATAAAGTGGGGCGGCAGCCATTTCTCTACGGCTGGCCTAGACTTTAAACTCTCCTTCCAGACTCATATTAAACATCTCCAATCCAAAATCAAATCTAAAATCGGCTTTCTATTTCGCAACAAAGCCTCCTTCACTCATGCCGCCAAACTTTCCCTAGTAAAACTGACTATCCTACTGATCCTCGACTTCGGCAATGTCATCTACAAAAAAAAGCTTCCAATACTCTACGCGGCAAACTGGATGCAGTCTATCACAGTGCCATCCGTTTTGTCACCAAAGCCCCTTATACCACCCACCACTGCGACCTGTATGCTCTAGTCAGCCGGCCCTCGCTACATACTCGTCGCCAGACCCACTGGCTCCAGGTCATATACAAGTCCCTGCTTGGTAAAGCCCTGCCTTATGTCAGCTCGCTGGTAACCATAGCAGCACCCACCCGTAGCACGCGCTCCAGCAGGTATATCTCACTGGTCACCCCCAAAGCCAATTCCTCCTTTGGCCGCCTTTCCTTCCAGTTCTCTGCTGCCAATGACTGGAACGAACTACAAAAATCTCTGAAACTTGAGACACTTATCTCCCAACTAGCTTTAAGCACCAGCTGTCAGAGCAGCTCACAGATCACTGCACCTGTACATAGCCCAACCAACTACCTCATCCCCTACCGTATTAATTTATTTATCTTGCTCCTTTGCACCCCATTATTTCTACCTTGCACATTCATCTACTGCACATCTACCATTCCAGTGTTTAATTGCTATATTGTAATTACTTCGCCACCATGGCCTATTTATTGCCTTACGTTCCTTATCTTATCTCATTTGCATACATTGTATATAGATTTGTTTTTCTACTGTATTATTGACTGTATGTTTGTTTTACTCCATGTGTAACTCTGTGTTGTTGTTTGTGTCGCACTGCTTTCCTTTATCTTGGCCAGGTCGCAGTTGTAAATGAGAACTTGTTCTCAACTTGCCTACCTGGTTAAATAAAGGTGAAATAAAAATACAAAAATAAAAAACTCTTAAGGTATCTTTACTTTTACTCAAGTATGACAATTGGGTACTTTTCCCACCACTGTCTGTCTGCCTGCCTTCGTGCCTGCCTGCCTGCGTGCGTGCCTGCGTGGCTGCGTGCATGCCTGTCTGCCTGCCTGCCTGCCTGCCCGTGTGTGTGCTGCCTCCAGGGCTGCAACAATGTTAAAACCTCTTAAGGATCGGACCCTTCTTTTCAAGTTTTGCCTAAAATGACATACCCAAATCTAACTGCCTGTAGCTCAGGACCTGATGCAAGGATATGCATATTCTTGATACCATTTGAAAGGAAACTGAAGTTTGTGGAAATGTGAAATTAATGTGGGAGAATATAACACAATAGATCTGGTAAAAGATAATACAAAAAAACAAAAAACATTATTTTGTATTGTTTTTGTACAATCATCTATGGAATGCAAGAGAAAAGCCATAATGTATTATTCCAGCCCAGCCCCACTTTAGATGTTGGCCACTAGATGGCAGCAGTGTACGTGCAAAGTTTTAGACTGATCCAATGAACCATTGCATATCTGTTCAAAATGTTGAATCAAGACTGCCCAAATGTGCCTAATTGGTTTATTATTATAATTGTACACCCTCCTCAAACAATAGCATGGTATTCTTTCACTGTAATAGCTACTGTAAATTGGACAGTGCAGTTAGATTAACAAGAATTTAAGCTTTCTGCCAATATCAGACATGTCTATGTCCCGGGAACTTTTTTTGTTACTTACAACCTTGTGCTAATCGCATTAGCCTACATTAGCTCAACCGTCCCGCAGGGGACATCGATCACGTAGAGGTTTTAATTGAAACAGCACCGTAACAGTTTGCATCCATCCACAGTAAAAGACAATGACTGTAGCTAATAACACAACAGGAAATGTAGTAACCTGGCCTTAACTATTCCTGGCCATTGATTGGCTAATTCAACATCATGACAGCAGTCTACAGTACTCATATATCTGATGTTTGATTCACTATTCAGCAGCATAAGGAATGTATGGAGAAAAGGACATCCCAGGAAATGTATTTGACTCACTCTTCTCAATTTGACTAATAGCCTATGACTAAAATTAGAGGGGATATTACTAAATCGTATTTATTAAGTTAAATATAAGATATAACATGTTTTCTCAAAGGTCTCACACAACAAGATGAGGTACGTATTTGGTCTTCAATGTGGCAGAACCGATAGCAGATGTGTTTTTATTTATTTATTTAACCTTTATTTAACTAGGCAAGTCAGTTAAGAACAAATTCCTATTTACAAAGATGGCCTACCAAAAGGCAAACACACATCACGACAAGAGACTACATTAAGAGAGACCTGAGACAACAACATAGCATGGCAGCAATACATGACAACAACATGGTACAAACATTATTGGGCACAGACAACAGCAAGAAGGTAGCTGCTATAAACGTTAGTACCAGCCTGCCTGCAGGGCACAGTACGCGCGTGTGTGTGCGCGTGTACACCGTACAAGCTGCGGACAATTCGGGGCGTGTTTGTTTCTCATGGGGGGGAGAGGGGAGGAAGGGAGGATGGGAAGGGAGGAAGGGAGGATGGGAGGGGAGTGAACCCTAGTCTAACAGCGACGTCATTCCAGTGGAGTCAACAGCGATCCGCAAAGAGATCTCCAACATTTAGTCCGGTCCTGCTCAGTTACCGGCGGCGCACATACGATACCAACTTTATAAATCTCCATATATCTGAACCTTTCTTGTCCATGTTCCGTAGTAGTTAATTTAATCTGTTGTCTACGATGAATTGGGGAGCAGCTGATTTGGGGGTGACATGGACATTGTTCTCTCTGTTCTTCAACTTTTCTGTCACCAACGGACAAAATCCGCCGAACTTCAACCTTTTCCAAGGAGCTGCGCACCAGGGGTCGAGACACCGACACACACAGAGGAATAGGTCAGTTATTATTTGTATCTATTGTTGATCTGTTTTATTGATTTCCATTTGCCTCGAACGAGTTGTGTTCTGTGTCGCTGCGATCGTTATTTTATTTTCGCAGGACTTTTTATCTTTATTTAGTGCAAGAAATTACATGTGATTACATTGAATGAATTCAAGATACGTTTACAGTTTGAATTATTTTACTGCAGTTATTTATCATTATTGAGTTGTTTCTGAGTTATGTTATGGAGAACAATGGACCACTGAGTGTGTCTAGTGGCAGTCTGTCTGTTTGCTGCAGCATTATAATCTGTTCTGATGTAGCCTGTCTGTGTCTCCACTGTACATATCAACCGATCTGCTCTAATCCATAATGATAAAATCAGTCAATCAGTAGATATACTAATTGGAGGTGGATACCAGTCACCCTGTAATGTGATAGGCTGGTTATCTGCCCCAGTCACCCTGTAATGTGATAGGCTGGTTATCTGCACCAGTCAGCTACCACTAAATGATCCACACAGATGCTGACTTTTATTTCTCTCTCTCTTTTCTCAGCTGTTTCTATCAGACAATAGACTATTTGTATCTTATTTCTCAAGCCTGGGAGGGTTGGAATTGTTGCCTGATTGTTGGTTACCAATTACATATTTTGCTTCCACATCTCTCTCCTCCCCCCTCTAGGAACTGGTGTGCATATGTGGTCCAGAAGAACGTGAGCTGTACCGTCCAGGGGAATGTGGAGAGCTTTGTGGAGCCTGAGGTGGCACCGTGCCCAAACCACGATCCAGACTGTGAGCAACAAGTGATGTAAGTTTCCCTGGAGAGAGGGATGGGTGGAGGACAGAGAGAGGGATGACAGAGAGGTATGGGAGAGAGGGATGGGTGGAGGACAGAGAGAGAGGAATGACAGAGAGGGATGGGAGAGAGGGATGGGTGGAGGACAGAGAGAGAGGAATGACAGAGAGGGATGGTAGAGAGGGATGGGTGGAGGACAGAGAGGATGGATGGAGGACAGAGAGAGAGAGAGAGATGGGTGGAGGATGGAGAGAGGGATATAATAGAATATTATTCCCTCCCTTCTCTTATTTTCTCATCTGACAGGGCTGGGGATGTTACAGCAATGTGATGGAAACTAGATGGAGTTGCTCCTTACTACTCAGTCACCTCAGGTCCACTGGAGGGGTGAGAAAGGTTAGGAAAAGGGAGGAGAAAAGGGAAGACAGAAGGGAGAACAGCAGTTTGGAATGTATTTATCAGTTAGCCAGTGAACAGCAAGGATTAATCCACTCTGATGAGCTCATTTATTCCAGTGATGAGACTGACTGGATGACTGATCAACCACAGAATGAATGACAACACTGGCTCTGACAACATCAAATCAAATCAAATCAAATTTATTTATAAAGCCCTTCTTACATCAGCTGATGTCACAGAGTGCTGTACAGCAACCCAGCCTAAAACCCCTGACCAACCTGCCCTCTAAATACACCTCTGCTGTCTTCAACCAGGATCTCAGCGATCACTGCCTCATTGCCTGCATCCGTAATGGGTCTGCGGTCAAACGACCACCCCTCATCACTGTCAAACGCTCCCTAAAACACTTCAGCGAGCAGGCCTTTCTAATCGACCTGGCCCGGGTATCCTGGAAGGATATTGACCTCATCCTGTCAGTAGAGGATGCCTGGTTATTCTTTAAAAGTGCCTTCCTCACCATCTTAAATAAGCATGCCCCATTCAAGAAATTTAGAACCAGGAGCAGATACAGCCCTTGATTCTCTCCAGACCTGACTGCCCTTGACCAGCACAAAAACATCCTGTGGCGTTCTGCATTAGCATCGAACAGCCCCCGTGATATGCAACTTTTCAGGGAAGTCAGGAACCAATATACACTGGCAGTTAGGAAAGCAAAGGCTAGCTTTTTCAAACTGAAATTTGCATCCTGTAGCACAAACTCCAAAAAGTTCTGGGACACTGTAAAGTCCATGGAGAATAAGAGCATCTCTTCCCAGCTTCCCACTGCACTGAGGCTAGGTAATCGAGAATTTCAATAAGCATTTTTCTACGGCTGGCCATGCTTTCCTCCTGGCTACCCCTACCCCGGTCAATTGCTCTGCACCCCCCTCAGTAACTCGCCCAAGCCTCCCCCATTTTCTCCTTCACCCAAATCCAGTTTGCTGATGTTCTGAAAGAGCTGCAAAATCTGGACCCCTACAAATCAGCTGGGCTAGACAATCTGGACCCTTTCTTTGTAAAATTATCCGCCACAATTGTTGCAACCCCTATTACTAGCCTGTTCAATCTCTCTTTCGTATCGTCTGAGATCCTTAAAGATTAACATTGTAAATGAGTGCTCTCAACTGGCCTACCCGGTTAAATAAAGGGGACATAAAATGTCAATAATTTTTATATATTTATATATTTTATTTTTTACCATAGCTGGGGAGCTGGCGTTCCGCTGATGGGGTTTCACTCAATTACATTTACCATCAAATCAAATCCAGCTTTATTTATACATCAGATTTCAGACATGAAATGCAACGCGATATGCTTTACAGGAAAAAACAAGGAAAATAAAAGCTGAAATATTTATATAATATAATAATATTTACTACACAGCGAACAAAAGATAAAAACAAAAGAATGACACAAACTGAACGACTAAAAAGCACCCTGAGGAAAAGCAAAGCTAAAAATATGTTTTAAGGTCTCTTTTAAATATGTCCACAGGTTCGGCCCCCCTCAGGACCTGAGGGACCTACTGGGTACATAACTTAAAAGCATGTCTGACATGTATTAGGGTGTACAATCGTGGATTGATTTAAAAACCAATAGAAAAATATTATAATGAATTATAAAACTCACAGGCAGCCAGTGTAGAGACCTTAAAACCGGTGTAATGTGTTCTCTGTCTGGTCTTGGTCAGTACCCGTGCTGCAGCATGCTGTATGTTTTACAGTGTAGAGACCTTTAAACCGGTGTAATGTGTTCTCTCTGTCTGGTCTTGGTCAGTACCCAGCATTCTGTATGTTTTACAGTGTAGAGACCTTTAAACCGGTGTAATATGTTCTCTCTGTCTGGTCTTGGTCAGTACCCGTGCTGCAGCATTCTGAATGTTTTACAGTACAGAGACCTTTAAACCGGTGTAATGTGTTCTCTGTCTGGTCTTGGTCAGTACCCAGCATTCTGTATGTTTTACAGTACAGAGACCTTTAAACCGGTGTAATGTGTTCTCTCTGTCTGGTCTTGGTCAGTACCCAGCATTCTGTATGTTTTACAGTGTGTAGAGACCTTAAAACCGGTGTAATGTGTTCTCTCTGTCTGGTCTTGGTCAGTACCCGTGCTGCAGCATTCTGTATGTTTTACAGTACAGAGACCTTTAAACCGGTGTAATGTGTTCTCTCTGTCTGGTCTTGGTCAGTACCCGTGCTGCAGCATTCTGTATGTTTTACAGTACAGAGACCTTTAAACCGGTGTAATGTGTTCTCTCTGTCTGGTCTTGGTCAGTACACGTGCTGCAGCATTCTGTATGTTTTTCAGTTGACCAATGGCTTTCTTGGGTAGACCAGACAGGAGAGCATTACAGTAGTCAAGCCTGCTTGTAATAAAAGCATGGATGAGTCTCTCTGTATCAGCCTGAGAGAGAAACGGCCACACCTTGGAAATGTTTCTCAGATGTCAAAAAGCTATTGTGGTCACATTCCTAATGTGTGATTCGAAATCTAAAATAACACCTAGGTTTTTTCCTGGTGTTTTATCTTTATTGCCCGTGAATTAAAATGTTCGGCCAGATTCTCTCTCTGTGCTTTGGCTCCAACAATAAGTACCCTTCCCATAACACTGTGACATTCATGTCTACACTGAAGTCATAGTTTCTATTGGAAGTTGGAACTTGGCAGCAGTGTTTTTAGACACGGATTTGGAGTGACGTTAAAAAAAGGGGATTTGATGTTTTACCCCCTTGAGAACACCTCTGTCTTGTGAAATCTGTTCTCAAACGGTCATGACTTCATGGAATAAAAGGAGAGAGAGAGAGAGATTGAGAGGGACACACGGAGAGGGAGACAGAGAGGGAGGGAGACACGGAGAGGGAGGGAGGGAGACACAGAGAGGTAGGGAGGGAGGCACGGAGAGGGAGGGAGGGAGACACAGAGAGGGAGGGAGGGAGACACAGAGAGGTAGGGAGGGAGACACGGAGAGGGAGGGAGGGAGACTTCGGAGGGAAGGAGAGAGACGGAGGGAGAGAGAGACGGAGGGAGGGAGAGAGAGACGGAGGGAGGGAGGGAGGGAGAGAGACGGACGGAGGGAGGGCGAGAGAGACGGAGGGAGGGAGGGAGGGAGAGAGAGAGAGAAAGACACAAAGGGACTGGTAAACTATTAGAGAGAGTTCATGCCTTTGCTTTCTTTTTCTAACCATAACTCCTTTCTCTGCGTGACGAAAAATGATCTGGAAATCCCAGAGTCTCCTGGGAGGCAGGTCAGAGAAACCTGAACCCAAGTTTCCGTGAGAGAGATAGGGAGGAGGCCTGGCATTGGGTTATGGTTAGACAGCTCTGTTTCACTACTGGACTTTACTTGTTGAGTCTATCTCTTTATCTGTTGCTATCCACCTATCTGTTGCTATCCACCTATCTGTTGCTATCCACCTATCTGTTGCTCTCTACCTATCTGTTGCTCTCTCTTTATCTGTTGCTATCCACCTATCTGTTGCTATCCACCTATCTGTTGCTATCCACCTATCTGTTGCTATCTACCTATCTGTTGCTCTCTCTTTATCTGTTGCTATCCACCTATCTGTTGCTCTCTACCTATCTGTTGCTCTCTCTTTATCTGTTGCTATCCACCTATCTGTTGCTATCTACCTATCTGTTGCTCTCTCTTTATCTGTTGCTATCCACCTATCTGTTGCTATCCACCTATCTGTTGCTATCCACCTATCTGTTGCTATCCACCTAAGAGGGGGGAAGGGCTGACTAGTCCTTTGGCATTGTCCTCTGTCTTGTAACTCCAGGTGTCAGAGAGCACATCCATGAGGGCCGAGCCGAAAGAGTTTCTACAGTAGAGTAAAGTAGTTTTTTTAAATTGTAGAGCATAGTTTCTACAGGAGAGTAGAGTTGGTCCTGTACGGCAGGACCAAATCAGAGAGATAGGAACAGGCCCATGTAATGCTTTGTAGGTTAGCAGTAAAACCTTGAAATCAGCCCTAGCCTTAACAGGAAGCCAAAGGCTAGCACTGGAGTAATATGATCCATTTTTTTTGGTTCTAGTCAAGATTCTAGCATCCGTGTTCAGCACTAACTTAAGTTTATTTAGTGCTTTATCTGGGTACCCAGAGAGTAGAGCATTGCAGTAGTCTAATCCAGAAGTGACAAAAGCATTGAATAGCTTTTCTGACATAATTTTTGGACAAAAAGTTCAGGATTTTTACAATATTACGTAAATGGAAAAAAGCTGTCCTATGTTCAGCAAAAGAGAGATCAGGATCCAGAGTATCGCCGAGGTCCTTCATAGTTTTATCTGAGATGACTGTACAACCATCAAGATTAATTGTCAGATTCAACAGAATATCTCTTTGTTTATTGGGACCTAGAACTAGCATCTCTGTTTTGTCCGAGTTTAAAAGTAAAACATTTGCTGCCATCCACTTCATTATGTCCAAAACACAGGCTTCCAGATTAGGATATTTTGGTGCTTCACCATGTTTCATCAAAATGTACAGCTGTGTGTTGTCCGCATAGCAGTGAAAGCTGACATTATGTTTCCGAATGACATCACCAAGAGATGGGAGATTCGATATAGGCCAGTAGTTTTGTACATTTTCCTGGTCAAGGTTCGGCTTTTTCAAGAGAGGCTTTATTACTGCCACTTTTAGTGAGTTTGGTACACATCCGGTGGATAGGGAGTCATTTATTGTTCAACATAGGAGGGCCAAGCACAGGAAGTATCTCTTTCAGTAGTTTAGTTGGAATAGGGTCCAGCTTGAAGGTTTAGAGGCCGTGACAATTTTTTATGAATGTGTTGTTGGATTCTGGGTTAAACTTGGAACATTGCTATCCTAGAGACTGGTTTTTACATCAGAAGTGAATGGATATCTGTAGGAGCCAGATGGCTTTGGAATGTGCTGGGTGGACGGGAGGAAGTCACAGGATTGCTGTAGGGGATACGGATGGACATCTGTGGATTAGGCAAATGAGGGGTTGAGGTCAGGTCAGATCACTTTAACTTCTTAGGCAGCAGCGCACGAGGTGACCGTTTTGGAGACCCTGGCATGCCCAAAGTAAAATGCCTCCCATTCAGGCCCAGAAAATAGGATATTCACATATTTAGTACCATTGGATAGGAAACACTCTGGATTTTATAAAAGTGTTAACCATTTGTCTGTGAGTAAAACAGAACGGATATGGCAGGCGAAACCCCAAGGAATTTCTGTCCTGGAAAAAGTGGTTTTGACAGAGTGCCTCATTGGGAACCCCTCCCTTGTGAAAATGCCCATATAAGGGCATATGAATGCAGTACCTATCGCTTCCTCTGGATGTCAACAGTCTCGAGAAAGTGTTCAGATTTTTTTTAGATGCTATTAGAGCAGAGAAGAAGAGGAATCAGGAAGTGTCCCCTCAGATGTCCTATACAAGACAACGCGCGCTTACGCCAGGCGCGTCCTTTGTTTTTTTTCCGTTCTTATCGCCCAGTTTATATTCCGGTTGAATATAAACAGAAGTTTACAGAAGTGTTCCTAAGGATACATTAAAAAGGATGTTTGATTGTTCTTGGACAAGTTTATAGGTATAAGTTGAACGAGTTCTCTTCACGTTTCAATGGACGATTGGAGGCTGTATTTTCTCATTCTAACGCGCCAACCAAACAGAGATTTATGGATATAATACATAACTTTTTCTAACAAAAGAACCATGGATTGTCTTCGTTGGACACTTGGGAAGACCTCAGCAGAAGTTCTTCAACAGGTAATTGATTTGTTTTCGCTGTGAAATGTGTTATGTGTGAACCGTGATGGCTTATGAATTCATGGTAATGGTAAAAATATGTTAGGTGCTACCCTCAAACAATCAAATGTGGTGCTTTCGCCGTAAAGCCTTTTTGAAATCTGACAACGCTGTGATATTGCCAAGAAGCAGAGCTTTTGATGACTATGAAACACTTGTATATTAGTGCATGTTTAATAATTCAACTTTTGGATTTTGAATTTGGCGCCTTGCATTTCACCTGGTAGTGTCGGGAGTGTGGCGCTAGCGCACCAGTGATCCCTAAAAAGTTAACAAGACAACACAGAACAAACCGTTAACTAGACAACACAGAAAATACTGTTACCTAGACAACACCACTGATCCCTAAGAAGTTAAGGGAGAAATGATGGTTTATTACCCTATCACTTCGTCTTCCTGTCGAACCATCATAGATGTAAGGATTGGAGAGAAGGAGGAGTGCCTAAACTGGACTATATATACTGGTGGTGGTGGAAATATGTTTTGTCTGAACGCAGCTGTATTGACCCTCTGGGAAGAATTAAACTTGGTTAAGCTTTCATAGTGTCCATTGAGTTATTTAATCTGGGAATTTGATCCTAACTGTGTCAAGAGATACAGGATTTAAAAATGTGAGTGTCTCCATTGATCCTAGGTCCTGTCAGTTCTGTGCAGACTCAGGACAACTGAGTTTTGGAGAAATACGCAGATTCAAAGAGGAGTCCGTAATGCTTTCAAATGATCATGATCTTTTTGTCAGGAAGTTCATGAATTTATCACTGCTGAAGTGAAAGCCTCTGTTGGGGAATGCTGCTTTTTAGTTAGCATTTTGACAGTATCAAAAATACATTTTGGATTGTTGTTATTCTCCTCAATTAGGTTGGAAAAATAGCAGCAGTGAGGGCTCTTCGATATTGCACGCTACTGTCTTTCCAAGGTAGTCGGAAGACTTCCAGTTTGGTGGATCATTTATGTTCCAATTTTCTGGTAGCTTCAGGGCTCGGGTATTTTCTGTATACCAGGAAGCAAATTTCTTGTGACAAATGTTTTTTGTTTTTAGGGGTGCGACTGGTATTACTTAGATTCTCAGTTAGGAGGGGGATATGGTCACTAGTGTAACCAGCAGGAGAGGCCTCATGTGACACAGTCAATTAAATCAGGCTTGAGCCATGTTTCAGTTAGGCCAATCACATCAAGATTATGATCAGTGATTAGTTCATTGGCTATAACTGCCTTGGACGTGAAGGATCTAACATTAAGTAGCCCTATTTTGAGATGTGAGATGTCACAATCTCTTTCAATAATGGCAGGAATGGAGGAGGTCTTTATTCCAGGGAGATTGCTTCAGGCGAACATCCCCATGTTTAGTTTTGCCCAACTTAGAGTGAGGCACAGACACGGTCTCAATGGGGATAGCTGAGCTGACTACACTGACTGTGCTAGTGGCAGATTCCACTAAGCTGGCAGGCTGGCTAACAGCCTGCTGCCTGGCCTGCACCCTATCTCATTGTGAAGCTAGAGGAGTTAGAGCCCTGTCTATGTTCGTAGATAAGATGAGAGCACCCCTCCAGCTAGGATGGAGTCCATCACTCCACAATAGGCCAGGCTTGGTCCTGTTTGTGGGTGAGTCCCAGAAAGAGGGCCAATTATCTACAAATTCTATCTTTTGGGAGGGGCAGAAAACAGTTTTCAACCAGCAACTTAGTTGTGAGACCCTGTTGTAGAGCTCATCACTGCCCCCAACTTGGAGGGGGCCAGAGACAATTATTCGATGCCAACATATTTTTCTAGCTGATTTACACTCTGAAGCTATGTTGTGCTTGGTGCAACATCGTTGGTGCCGACGTGGATAACAATATCCCTATACTCTCTACACTTGCAAGTTTTAGCCTTAGCCAGCAGCATCTTCAGATTAGCCTTTACGTTAATAGCCCTGCCCCCTGGTAAACAGTGTTTGATCGCTTGATGGTTCTTTTAAGTCTAATATTGTGGGTAATGTCATCGCCAATGACTCAGGTTTTCAATTTGTCAGAGCTAATGGTGGGAGGCTTCGGCGTCTCAGACCCCGTAACAGGTGGAGGAGAGACCTGAGAAGGCTCAGCCTCTGACCCCGACTCGTTGCTTAATGGGGAGAACCGGTTGAAAGTTTCTGTCGGTGAATGAGCGACACCGGTTGAGCATGCCAACAGCGTTTCTTTCCAGAGCCTTGAGAAAATTGTCTGGCTGCGGGGACTGTGCAGGGGGATAAATTCTACAATTTGTTTTTATTTTTTATTTATTTAACCTTTATTTCAAATCAAATCAATCAAATCAAACTTTATTTTCCACATGCGCCGAATACAACAAGTGTAGACTTTACAGTGAAATGCTTACTTACAAGCCCTTTAGTGTGCAGGGGTACAGGTTAGTTGAGGTAATCTGTACATGTAGGTGGGGGCAATTTAAATTGTCCAGTGGCGAGTTTTATAAATTGTTCAGCAGTCTAATGGCTTGGGGTAGAAGCTGTTGAGGAGCCTTTTGGTCCTAGACTTGGCGCTCTGGTACCGCTTGCCATGCGGTAACAGACTTGGGTGACTGGAGTCTCTGACAATTTTATTGGCTTTCTGTTATGGAAATGTTGTGCTCAATGTTCATAAACTGAACTTCTAGATGATTCAATGCACATTCGTTTATATAGTCTCACATAGCATCATAAATGTCCACACACATAACGTCACATATGTCTCTCCTCGTCTACTCCAAAACATACATTTATTATCTTGTCCTGCAACATGTTTCACAATCTTATTACAAGCCCAATGGTATTTTCCCCTCCCTGGTTGGAGAGACCTTCTTCCTCTTATCAGTTTCACAGTAGTCACGAGTTGTCTGTCTCTGGTTCCTACTTTCTTAAGCACACACATTCAAGCCCTTTATAAAAATACTGTTAGTTATTGTTTATATCATTATCTTAGAAGTATAATTCATTTAGTCATCATTAACCTGTTACAGCTAGGGTCCCATTTTCCGAATTTTCGCCTGTCTGACGTGCCCAAAGTTAAATGCCCGCCACTCAGGGCCAGAAACTAGGATATTCACATAATTAGTACTATTGGATAGGAAACACTCTGAAGTGTCTAAAACCATTAAGATAATGTCTGTGGGTATACCAGAACAGATATAGCAGGCAAAAACCCGAGAAATTTCTGTCCGGAATTCCTTTTTCTGTTGCCCTCCTCTCACTTTGAAGGCCTGGTAATAGAAATCAATGGGGAATAGGACACAGGTTGCAGTACCTATGGCTTCCACTGGATGTCAACAGTCTCTGGAAAGTGTCTGGAGGAANTAGCCCTGAGGAGATCCTTATAGAAGAAGAAAGACTACAGGAAGGGAAAAATGTAAACAACCGTGCACGTTCACGAGAACGTGAACGCGCCCAGCTTTCTTTTCCTTTTATAACGTTTCAGTTACCATCCGTGTAAAATATGATCGCTATTATTCATAAAAGAATACATAAGGATGCATTATTAATGATATTTGATTTGTTTGTGAAAAGATGAGAGGTATAACTTGAACGCGTTTTCTTCACTGTACAACGGGCGAGTAGACTGACAATGCTTGGTGGAGTAGCTGAACATAACGTGCCAACAAAACAGAGATTTATGGATATAATTAATTACTTTTTCTAACAAAAGAACCATGGATTCTCCTGTTTGGACACTTGGGAAGCCCTCAGCAGAAGTTATTTGAAAGGTAAGCGATTTATATTAGCTGTGATATGGACATTTTGAGAACTGAGCTGGATATGAATTTATGCTAATGTGGAAAATATGTGAGGTACTAGCCTCAAACAATCAAATGTGGTGCTTTCGCCGTAAAGCCTTTTTAAAATCTGACAACGCAGTGATATTGCCAAGAAGCTGAGCTTTTGATGGCTATGCAACACTTGTATATCGAAGGATGTTAAATATTACTAATTTTTATTTTGAATTTGCCGCGTTATGTTTGCTCTGAAAACGATCCCGCTAGCGGGATCCGTGCGCAGAGAGGTTAAACATTTAAATCATATGAAATCATTTATAACAATCCACCCTTTGACTAAATATTATACACATCACACATTTTATTTCGATTAAAATCATCAATTTCACCCAAAATCAACCACACAAAACCGATATCTGTATTTACATTTCATCCACCTCAATTATGTTCTAGGCCTATATCCAATCATAACTCTTCTAGCTAGGATTTTCACTATAACCTTCACACATTAGAACCAAGAAAAGTCTAATTGCAGGTCTTTAGGGTCGAATTGATCGTCAGCATCCTCCAGTCCTGAAGGCCTGTAGCGTTCATCCCATTGGTCTGAGTTTGGAATGGGTCCATACCTCACCATCTGCTGAGTCACCGCATTCTCCAACGCCTTACTCACTAACCCTTGGACACAAGGAATCAGACAACATCCACATAATACAATCATACCAATACAGGCAATAAGCCGCCCCCAAAATGGTGGCCCCTATAGTCTTCCATTTCCCAAACATTTCATCAAACCATCCGGTCACAGAGGTATTAACCCCTGAATTCTCAGCCCACTCTTTCCTCAAGGCTGTCAGTCCCGCCAGAGCTCTAGTAACTGTACCATCTGGGGCAGTGTTGTTAGGAATAAAAATACAACAATGTCCCCCCCACCATTCTGCAGACGCCACCCTTTCCAGCCAATAACATATCTAGAGCCAACCTATTTTGCCAGGTCATGAGGGAGGTGGTGGATAATTGTTCAGAGATTCCCATCACTGCATCTCTAGTCTTATTCACAAATCCTTGTTGATTATAATACATATAATTGATCCAATCAACATTTTTATTTATCGTTACCCACCAGAAGAACGTAGTGATAAAACCCTCCCCAATCTGATTTATAATTCATTTAGTCATCATTAAACATTTAAATCATATGAAATCATTTATAACACTTTCCTCTGACAACGCCTATTATATATGTCCTGGATGGCAGGAAGCTTGGCCCCAGTGATGTACTGGGCCGTTCGCACTACCCTCTGTACGGCTCTATGGTCAGATGCCGAGCAGTTGCCATACCAGGCGGTGATGCAACCGGTCAGGATGCTCTCGATGGTGCAGCTGTAGAACCTTTTGAGGATCTGGGGGCCCATGCCAAATCTTTTCAGTCTCCTGAGGGGGAAAAGGTTTTGTTGTGCCCTCTTCACGACTGTCTTGGTATGTTTGGACCATAATAGTTTATTGGTGATGTGGACACCAAGGAACTTGAAACTCTCGACCTGCTCCACTACAGCCCCGTTGATGTTAATGGGGGCCTGTTCGGCCCGCCTTTTACTGTAGTCCACGATCAGCTCCTTTGTCTTGCTCACATTGAGGGAGAGGTTGTTGTCCTGGCACCACACTTCCAGTTCTCTGACCTCCTCCCTATAGGCCGTCTCATCGGTGTCGGTGATCAGGCCTACCACTGTTTTGTCATCGGCAAATTTAATGATGGTGTTGGAGTCGTGCCTGGCCACACAGTCGTGGGTGAACAGGGAATACAGGAGGGGACTAAGTACACACCCCTGAGGGGCCCCAGTGTTGAGGATCAGCGTGGCAGACGTGTTGTTGCCTACTCTTACCACCTGGGGGCGGCCCGTCAGGAAGTCCAGGATCCAGTTACTAGTTAAGTCAGTTAAGAACAAATTCTTATTTACAATGACGGCCTACCCCGGCCAAACCCGGACAACACTGGGCCAATTGTGCGCAGCCCTATGGGACTCCCAATCACGTCCGGATGTGATGCAGCCTAACCCTAACGCCTCTTGCACTGAGATGTCTTAGACCAGTCGAGAGCCAAGCTACTATCTGTACTTACTGGTGGCCCTGTTTCATCCTCTCCTACACCTACATTACCATAACGATTGCATCTGATGTTGCAACACGTCTATCCTCACCATAAGCCAATAGTTCTCTTGTATATTACTGTAATTAGATGGCATAGTGTTAATGTTACTACTTAGCTTAGCGAGTGTAGTGAAATGCTTGTGCTCCTAGTTCTGACAGTACAGTAGTATCTAACAAGTAATCTAACAATTCCCAACAACTACCTAATACCCACAAGTGTAAAGGAATGATTAAGAATATGTACATGTAAGTACTGTATATGGATGATTGATGGCCGAGAGGCAAGGTGCAGTAGATGGTATAAAATACAGTATATACATGTGATATGAGTAATGTAAGATTTGTCAACTTTATTAAAGTGGCATTATTTAGAGTGGCATTGTATAAAGTGACTAGTGATCCAGTGATTGGGTCTCATTGTAGGCAGCAGCCTCTCTGAGTTAGTGATTGCTGTTTAGCAGTCTGATGGCCTTGAGATAGAAGCTGTTTTTCAGTCTCTCGGTCCCAGCTTTGATGCACCTGTACTGACCTCGCCTTCTGGATGATAGCGGGGTGAACAGGCAGTGGCTCGGGTGGTTGATGTCCTTGATGATCTGTTTGGCCTTCCTGTGACATTGGGTGCTGTAGGTGTCATGGAGGGCAGGTAGTTTACCCCCGATACGTCGGTGTTCGTGATGTGGCTGGTTTTCTTTTTTGTAGTCCGTAATTTTCTGTAGACCCTGCCACATGTGTCTCGTGTCTGAGCTGTTTAATTGCGACTCCACCTTGTCCCTGTACTGGCATTTCGCTTGTTTGATTGCCTTGTGGAGGGAATAACTACACTGTTTATATTCAGTCATATTCCCAGACCTCTAGTAGAGGTTCTACAGTACATAGACATTATAGATCAGCAACAGGGGAAGGGCCTGGTGTTTTGGTTGCTTTATTGTTTTAAGGTTACCATCAGTTTATAATATTCTCAACAAAGATTCTATTATCAAAAGAGAAATAATGTAATAGACTTAAGGAGAAACATTGAAGACGTGTTTGTGTGTATGTGTGTGTTCGTATGTGTTTGTCTTTGTGTGTTTGCATGCCTGCGTTTGTGTGTGTTTGTATGTGTTTGTCTGTGTGTGTGTGTGCATGCCTGTGTGTGTGTGTGCATGCCTGCGTATGTGTGTGTTCGTATGTGTTTGTCTTTGTGTGTTTGTGCACTTACAGGTTTGTCCTGCCTTCTCTCACAGGTATCGGACGCGGTTCCGGCCGGCCTATAAGATCGCCTTTAAGACAGTGACAGACCTGGAGTGGAGGTGTTGCCCTAGTTACCAGGGACCAGACTGCTCTGAGCTGAAAGCTGCTCCTAACAGACAGACAGTACCAGCAGGGTCACAGACCCAGTACCCAAACAGACAGATCGTACCAGCAGGGTCACAGCCCCACCAGAATCAGTACCCTAACAGACAGAAAGTACCAGCAGGGTCACAGCCTCACCAGAACCAGTACCCTAACAGACAGACGGTGCCTGCAGGGTCACAGCCACACCAGACCCAAAACTCTGGGGAAGCACCACACTACCCCCAGACCAGATCTGTCCCTGGACAGACCAGATCCATCCCTGGACAGACCAGACACCCACAGAGTAAGACACTTGACAACATGACATGTTGCTGCTGTCTCAATCCTCTTCTTAGAGATGGATTCCTATATGAAGTGTGTTAATGTGTTGTATTGACTTAACTGTGTCCTCTGTCTCAGGGCCAGAGAGGAGGGAGACGGGGGTGTACGAGGGGAGGCATGGAGGAGCAGACAGAGACAGGGTGCATCTCCTGGAGGGGGAGGTGCAGCGCCTCTCCCAAACAGTGGGGGCGCTGCAGGCTGCGATGACTGGGCTGAGCTCCACTCTGAGATCTGACCTGCAGGAGGACACCTCCAAGATGCTGGTCACCCTGCTCAACAACCTCCGCGCTGTGACCCCCGACAGTGTCCACGCCCCCGACATAGAGCAGGCAGCAGTACCACCAGACAACCACCAGGGGTCAGTGATCGACGGGCACCAGGCCACCAGGGGGCCAGTCCAGGGGGACAGGGGGCTGGAAAAGGTCCTGGCCAGGTTAGATGATGTCAACACCTCTCTGAAGAGTAAAGAGGAGGCTCTGGAGGAGCTGAGAGGAACTGTGACCTCACACAGCAGTCATATCCGCCTGCTGCTTGATGCCTCTCAGACACAGCAAGACCCTGACCCTAACCCTGTTGGGGTTGGAGCCCCTGCTGACCTGGAGGAGATACTAGAGAAATACATGGACAGGCAGCTGGGCTTCCTGAGGAAGAACATGGAGGACAGCATGGAGAGAATGATAGAGGAGAGGATAGGGAAGGAGGTGGAGAAGCTACAGAAATCCTGTGATGGAAGGATCCAGTTGATGGAGAGGAGGTGTGAGGAGGAGCGGGAGAGAGGACTGCTCAGTCTGACTGAGATGGTGGACAAGGAGGAGCAGCTAAAGGAGGAGATCAAAGAGTTGAGACTGGACATCACTGCCTCCGACCAGCCCGGCCGGACACTCAGACAGACTGACCCCAAACCTAATGTTAGACAGACTGACACTAAACCTAATGTTAGACAGACTGATCCCAAACCCAGCCTTAGACAAACTGCCCCTGCCAGACAGACCGACCTGGCTAGACAGGATAACCAGCCACCAGGTATCCTACCAGCTGTCCAGCGTGGTGACCTATCTGACCTTTGGAGGGAGCTGGAGCGTGTGGCGGAGGCCCATCGCATCCTGAATGCCCGCATGGACAATGAGCTGCAGTACCTGTCCTCTCCACGGTGGGAGCTAGAGGGAAAGGGGTTAGAGATAGAGGGGGAGGGGTTAGGACTAGAGGGAGAGGTGGGGTCTCGGCTGGAGGAGTTGGACGCGCGTCTGAATGTGACCGAGCAGAACGCGGAGGTCCACTGTTTCTACGTGGAGGAGAAGCTGACCCGGGCACTAGCCGAGCAGGGGGCAGAGCTACGACAGCTGCTGGAGGAACGAGTAAACGTACTGGAAGACCAGTTTACCACCATGCTGGTCGAGATGAACAACGAGTCATATCCTGTTGGAGGAGGACGAAGCGTGGACCCTCAGGTACAGTAGGTAGACAACTAGGGTAGAGGACAGGTAGGGTAGAGGAGGACCAGTTTTCAGAACGTTGTTGGTTTTAATCCCAGACCTGGTGATAGAAAGTGGGAGATGATCTGGCAACCGGAGGGCTGCTGGTTTTAATCTCAGACCTGGTGATAGAAAGTGGGAGATGATCTGGCAACCGGAGGGCTGCTGGTTTTAATCTCAGACCTGGTGATAGAAAGTGGGAGATGATCTGGCAACCGGAGGGCTGCTGGTTTTAATCTCAGACCTGGTGATAGAAAGTGGGAGATGATCTGGCAACCGGAGGGCTGCTGGTCTCAGATCCCAGGTACCATCTCCAACCGTTGTGCCTTTGTGGGTGCTGGGCTGCAGATCCCAGGTACCATCTCCAACCGTTGTGCCTTTGTGGGTGCTGGGCTGCAGATCCTAGGTACCATCTCCAACCGTTGTGCCTTTGTGGGTGCTGGGCTGCAGATCCCAGGTACCATCTCCAACCATTGTGCCTTCGTGGGTGCTGCACTGCAGATCCCAGGTACCATCTCCAACCGTTGTGGGTGCTGGGCTGCAGATCCCAGGTACCATCTCCAACCGTTGTGCACTTGAGAAGTGTTGCACTGGACATGGCAGTGTGTTTGTGTGTTACGTGTCCATGGTAACAGATTTTGTCTTGTTCTCTCCTCTCTTGCAGGCTGAGTTAAACAACAACAAGTTTCTTCTGCAGGGTCTGGATGACAAGGTGACCACTGTGGCTGAGCTCTGTGCTACCGGCTGTGGTGGAGGACCTAACACCGAAGGGTTTACCAACACCAACCCCGGAGCTTCCTCCCACCCTGTAGTTCTGGACAGCGTGATGAAGGACCTGAAGCTCTGTTGTAACGACCTGGATATCCTCCAAACGGATGTGACGGCCAACTCTGACAAACTGAGAGAGCTGGAGGAGATTATAGACAGGCAAATGGCAGGGCAGAAGCGGAACGTTAAGACGGTGGAGGACCTCCAGAGGGGGATGGTAATCCTGCAGGACAACGTGGGGGGTCTGGGGGGGGCAGTGACTGGGCTGGGGGACTCTCTAAGCAGGTACACCCAGGACCTCACCAGGATTAACACCACCTACAACACCTGCTGCCAGGTCGGGGCAGGGGCCAGGCAAGGGGAAAGGTTAGGTGGATTTGGTGCCACTACCATCGGTCCAGGCAGGATCCAGAGTGCGTCTGAGGGTGTAATGGTCCCCAGAGGAGAGGTGGAGGGAAGCAGCAGCAGCCAGGTGGAGGAGCTGAGATCCAAACTGGACAGCCTCACTAACCAGGTAGTTATCTAGTAGTCCGTTATCTCACTAACCAGGTAGTTATCTAGTAGTCTGTTATCTAGTAGTCTGTTATCTAGTAGTCCGTTATCTCACTAACCAGGTAGTTATCTAGTAGTCTGTTATCTAGTAGTCTGTTATCTAGTAGTCTGTTATCTAGTAGTCTGTTATCTAGTAGTCCGTTATCTCACTAACCAGGTAGTTATCTAATAGTCTGTTATCTAGTAGTCTGTTATCTAGTAGTCTGTTATCTAGTAGTCTGTTATCTAGTAGTCCGTTATCTAGTAGTCTGTTATCT
>QNTS01005881.1:14085-26866 GCA_003317085.1 Hucho hucho
TCAGTTTATATTCCGGTTGATTTATAATAGTAAATATACGTAAAAGTGTTCCTAAGGATACATTTAAAACTATGTTTGAATGTTCTTGGACAAGTTTATAGGTATAAGATGAACGAGTTCGCGCCACGTTTCAATGGACTAGTGGAGGCTGTCGTTTCTGACTATGACGCGCGAACCAAATGGAGATTTATGGATATAATACATTACTTTTTCTAACAAAAGAACCATGGATTGTCTTCGTTGGACACTTAGGATGACCTCAGCAGAAGTTCTTCAACAGGTAATTTATTTGTTTTCGCTGTGAAATGTGTTATGTGTGTGCCACGCTGGCTAATGAATTCATGGCTATGAGAAAGTATGTGAGGTGCTGCCCTCAAACAATCAAATGTAGAGCTTTCGCCGTAAAGCCTTTTTGAAATCTGACAACGCTGTGATATTGCCAAGAAACAGAGCTTTTGATGAGTATGAAACACTTGTATATTGGTGGATGTTTAATAATTCAACTTTGGGATTTTGAATTTGGCGCTTTACATTTTACCTGGTGGTGTCGGGAGTGGGTCGCTCCCTGTCTAGTTAAGGACACAAACCCCTCGAAAATGAACAGTTCATAACTGCGGTCGTGGACTGGGACTTTCAAACCACATTTACCCTGAGGCACCTGTTTCGTTTCAGACCTCACAACTGTACAAATTAGCCCAACACCTGTTGGCGGCTTGGCACGAAGAGGCATCCCTTGTTTGCGTTTTAGCAGGAAGCAATCATTAATCATATGTCCCACCTTATGACAATAGAAACAGGGACGCTCATTTTTCTGGCGTGCTTGATGTACTGCTTGCCGAGTAGGGCTAAAAGTAGGCAATTCAGTGGCTCTACTCTCAGTATGAGCCGAAAACACGCTCGTGTGTCAACACAAACTCATCTGCCAACAAGACGCTTCTGACAAGGAGGATACTTTCTGTTCATTTAGGTAAACTACAATGCGTTCGGGTAAGCAATTTTTAAACTCTTCCAACAAGATTAACTCCCGGAGAGAGTTGAAATCAGTTACCTTGCTAGCAGCATGCCATTTATCAAACAGATTTCCCTTATCTCTAGCAAATTCCACATAAGTCTTACTAGAAGACTTTCTATGAGACCTAAATCTCTGTCGGTATGCCTCAGGCACAAGCTCATAGGCGCGAAGAACAGTAGCTTTGACCACTTCATAATTCAAACTGTCTTCAAGAGGTAGCGCGGACAAAACCTCTTGGGCTTTACCAGTTAATTTACACTGAAGTAACAGGCACCATACCTCGTCAGGCCATTTCAATGCTACGGCTATACATTCAAAAACACAAAAGTAAGAGTCAACCACTGACTCTCTAAACAAAGGTACTAAGGCAATCTGCCTACTAATGTCAAAAGTGTTTGAAGACACAGCTGGTGAGGATGGCTCACTAACAGGCACAGCAGGAACGGAGGCTAGCCTCGCTGTTTCTGCCTCCAGTTCCACTGGCGCATTTTGAACTCAACTGCCGCTGTTCTCTTTCTTTTTCTGCCTCAAGTTTACACATTTCCAACTGGAGATTTTCTCGCCTAATTTGGGCTCTCTTCCGCCTCCAGTTGGAGCTGTATCGAACGGACATCCCTCATGGTATCACCGTGGGGTGACAGTGGGGAGAGTGGATCAAAACGGGGCAAAGTGGCTGGAACTTTAGCCTTGCCCTCGTTCTCAGACACTGACGGGCTTACAGGAGCAGTAACATCCCCTACAGGGGTAGTGGGCTCAGGCAGCGGTAACACAAGCAATTGCTCTTCCAACAAAACATTTAACACCAGCTGTTTAACCTCTGCTTTAACTAAACTCTGCCGAACAGATACAGAATAATGGTCAGCCAAAGTCAGTAAATCAACTCTACGACATTTGTCAAAAACCTCCCACGTAGGGTTATCCAAAAAGGCTTTCAAATCAAAAGTAGCCATCTTGAACTACCTCCCAAACACAAGAGACAAGAAATAACAAACACTAATGCTACATCAGCTATGACGCTCAACACTGAACTAGATCACCAAAATAATTTGCGCAAGTGGCATGGGTGTCAGTAAAGACAGATCCCGGATGAGCCCCCACTTATGTTACGAATCCTTTTTGCCCCGTAGTCTAGGGGGGATGGAAACGAGACCCGCAACATATCTCATGCAAATCACCCCAGTGAAAAAGTAACAGTGAGAACAAAACTCAAACAGACAACTTAAATCTACCGTCAAACACGAATGGTTTATTCCAAACACACGGTAAAGGGGTGTCGGGAAAAGGGGCTGAGCTGGACACAAAGAAAGAAATAATAAATATTCAAAAACCCCTAAGCTAATCTACCTGCGTCACGAACAGCTAGCTAACTAACCAATTAAATACAGTGGGTGGTCCGCCCAGTTCTAACTAATGTATCTAGACAAAGGGTTTCCTACGGGTAATGTATGCCCATGGGTGACTTGTCTGGTTATCCCCTTTTACCACCAACAAACAAGCAAACACTACAACACAGCAATACATACTCACATGATGTAGGCGCAAAAACAAAAGAGAGATAGAGCGCACAAACAAACTAACAGCAACAGATTTTCTGCAAATCCAAACAGAGATAGAGAGGTGTAGAGAGCTACAAAAGAGAGGTCTACAAAACAAGCAAGAGAGAGAGACAACTGACTAGGTTTTTAAACCAAGGGAAAGGGGATGTGATTGGGTAAGGGAAAAGGAGCAGGTGTGTCTTCTGATTGGTGATTGATAGGCAACTGATGACTGCTGATGAGTGACACCTGTGACTAGGGCAGAAGGAAAGAAAACAAATACACACACAGGATACCTGTATCCGTAACACAAGGACAGTGGTCATTCCTAGATCACTGTGTTAAACCTTACCAAGGACAGTGGTCATTCCTACATCACTGTGTTAATCTCTACCAAGGACAGTGGTCATTCCTACATGACTGTGTTAAACTTGACAAGGACAGTGATTATTCCTACATAACTGTGATAATCTCTACCAAGGACAATGGTCATTCCTTCATCACTGTGTTAATCTCTACCAAGGACAGTGGTCATTCCTACATCGCTGTGTAAAACTTTACCAAGGACAGTGGTCATTCCTACATAGCTGTGTAAAACTTTACCAAGGACAGTGGTCATTCCTACATCGCTGTGTTAAACTTTACCAAGGACAGTGGTCATTCCTACATCGCTGTGTAAAACTTTATCAAGGACAGTGGTCATTCCTACATCGCTGTGATAATCTCTACCAAGGACAGTGGTCCTTCCTTCATCACCGTGTTATCTCTACCAAGGACAGTGGTCCTTCCTACATGACTGTGTTAAACTCTACCAAGGACAGTGGTCATTCCTAAATCACTGTGTTAAACTCTACCAAGGATAGTGGTCATTCCTACATGACTGTGTAAAACTTGACCAAGGACAGTGATTATTCCTACATCGCTGTGTTAAACTTTACCAAGGACAGTGGTCATTCCTACATCGCTGTGTTAAACTTTACCAAGGACAGTGGTCATTCCTACATCACTGTGATAATCTATACCAAGGACAGTGGTCATTCCTACATGACTGTGTTAATCTCTACCAAGGACAGTGATCATTCCTACATGACTGTGTTAAACTCTACCAAGGACAGTGGTCATTCCTACATGACTGTGTTAAACTTTACCAAGGACAGTGGTCATTCCTACATGACTGTGTTAAACTTTACCAAGGACAGTGATCATTCCTACATGACTGTGTTAAACTTTACCAAGGACAGTGGTCATTCCTACATGACTGTGTTAAACTCTACCAAGGACAGTGGTCATTCCTACATGACTGTGTTAAACTTTACCAAGGACAGTGATCATTGCTACATGACTGTGCTAATCTCTACCAAGGACAGTGGTCATTTCTTAATCACTGTGTTAAACTCTGCCAAGGACAGTGGTAATTCCTACATGACTATGTTATCTCTACCAAGGACAGTGGTCATTCCTAAATCACTTTGTTAATCTCTACCAAGGACAGGGTTCATTCCTAAATCACGGTGTTAATCTAGCCTCTCCTCCTTTTGTGTATTTACATTCCAGCAGTGGTCTATTTCATTAAGAGAGGGCTACCCTGTGTGTGTGTGTGTGTGTGTGTGTGTGTGTGTGTGTGTGTGTGTGTGTGTGTGTGTGTGTGTGTGTGTGTGTGTGTGCGAGAGAGAGCGCGAGAGAGAGAGCTCATCTCTAAACATTGACACAGCAAATATGTTAGTCCCTCTCTGTCTGACTGCTGTGTGTCATAGCATCAAGGCTGTCTGCACTAGGCTGCTGCTGTGTGTCGTAGCAAGAAGGCTGTCTGCACCAGGCTGCTGAAAGGGCCTCAGGAGCGAGTGGAATAAGAAATGAAAGGAGAGCGAGAAAGAGACCGTGAAACTAGAATACAGAACGGAGAAATGTAAAACAGACGTGTCTGTCGAGTCCAGACTCTCAGGCATAGCGGAGGTCAGGGGCAGTGGTGAGGTCTGAAATGAAACACACTCACAGACATGCTAATGCTAGACCAGAACGGCCCTGCTGAGATCTTCAGGGAGATTATTACTTGCAAGTTAGAGAGGTCAAATTGGGTTTAGCCACCGCCAAAGTACGAACAAGTTTTACGTTCTATTACCATTTCCAACTTTTTAAAACTGAAATAAAACATTTGAAATGTCAGCTAAAGTTTTCACTCTCTCACAAATCAACATAGCAGAAGAAAATATATCCAAATTCTTTGTTTATATAATAAATTATAATATTTTCTCAAATAAGCCTCTTGTCCCATCTCAAATAAGCCTCTCACTCCCATCTCACTGCACCTTGTGGATGTACTGTAGATCACTGGGATCCAGTTCTGGCTCTTCAAATCAAATCAAATGTGATTTGTCACACAAGCCCCTAACCAACAATGCATTTGAAGAAAAATAAGTGTTCAGTAAAAAATAGATAAGTAAAAAATATTATACTGCGTATCCCAACTCCCCATGAGACACCCTCGGAGAGTGGGGTCACGACCAGGGTCTGCCGTTATCAACAGTGACCCTGGAGCAACTAGGGTTAAGTGCCTTGCTCAAGGGCACATCAACTGATGTTTCACCTTGTCGGCTCGGGGATTCGAACTAGCAACCTTTCAGTTTCTGGTCCAATGCTGTAACATGTAGTGCAATTGGATGCCATTTGAGCACAGCCAATAGAAAACCAGTATACTGTAGAGGCTCATACATAGCCCTGTGATCTTTGCCTGACTGTCTGACTTAACTTAGGCTCAGAATGTCTCCAGGTCAGGAAGAACGTAGGGTCCTACCCATGCACCATGGCTTTAGGTCTGTCAGTAAAGACACAAGTGGTGGCTACTGCTACACTATAAAAATATATATATATATTATATACAGTTGAAGTTGGAAGTTTACATACACCTTAGCCAAATACATTTAAACTCAGTTTTTCACAATTCCTGACATTTAATCCAAGTAAAAATTCCCTGTCTTGGGTCAGTTAGGATTAACACATTATTTTAAGAATGTGAAATGTCAGAATAATAGTAGAGAGAATGATTTATTTCAGCTTTTATTTCTTTCATCACATTCCCAGTGGGTCAGAAGTATACATACACTCAATTAGTATTTGGTAGCATTGCCTTTAAATTGTTGGGTAAAACGTTTCGGGTAGCCTTCCACAAGCTTTCCACAGTAAGTTGGGTTAATTTTGGCCCATTCCTCCTGACACAGCTGGTGTAACTGAGTCAGATTTGTAGGCCTCCTTGCTCACACACGCTTTTTCAGTTCTGCCCACATATTTTCTATAAGATTGAGATCAGGGCTTTGTGATGGCACACCAATACCTTGACTTTGTTGTCCTTAAGCCATTTGCCACAACTTTGGAAGCATGCTTGGGGTCATTGTCCATTTGGAAGACCCATTTGCAACCAAGCTTTAACTTCCTGACTGATGTCTTGAAATGTTGCTTCAATATATACACATAATCTTCCTGCCTCATGATGCCATCTATTTTGTGAAGTGCACCAGTCCCTCCTGCAGCAAAGCACCCCCACAACATGATGCTGCCACCCCCGTGCTTCACAGTTGGGATGGTGTTCTTCGGCTTGCAAGCCTCCCCCTTTTTCCTCCAAACATAACGATGGTCATTATGGCCAAACAGTTCTACTTTTGTTTCATCAGACCAGAGGACATTTCTCCAAAAAGTACAATCTTTGTCCCCATGTGCAATTGCAAACTGTAGTCTGGCTTTTTTATGGCGGTTTTGGAGAAGTGGCTTCCTTTCTGAGTGGCCTTTCAGGTTATGTCGATATAGGACTCGTTTTACTGTGGATATAGAGACTTTTGTACCGGTTTCCTCCAGCATCTTCACAAGGTCCTTTGATGTTGTTCTGGGATTGATTTGCACTTTTTGCACCAAAGTACATTCATCTCAAGGAGACAGAACGCGTCTCCTTCCTGAGCGGTATGATGGCTGCGTGGTCCCATGGTGTTTATACTTGCGTACTATTGTTTGTACAGTTCAACGTGGTACCTTCAGGCGTTTGGAATTTGCTTCCAAGGGTGAACCAGACTTGTGGAGGTCTACGAATTGTTTTCTGAGGTCTTGGCTGATTTTCCCATGATGTCAAGCAAAGAGGCACTGAGTTTGAAGGTAGGCCTTGAAATACATCCACAGGTACACCTCCAATTGACTCAAATGATGTCAATTAGCCTATCAGAAGCTTCTAAAGCCATGACATCATTTTCTGGAATTTTCCATGCTGTTTAAAGGCTCAGTCAACTTAGTGTATGTAAACTTCTGACCCACTGGAATTGTGATACAGTGAATTATAAGTGAAATAATCTGTCTGTCAACAATTGTTGGAAAAATTACATGTGTCATGCACAAAGTAGATGTCCTAACCGACTTGCCAAAACTATAGTTTGTTAACAAGAAATTTGTGGAGTGGTTGAAAAACGAGTTTTAATGACTTCAACCTAAGTGTATGTAAACTTCTGACTTCAACTGTATTTTGTAAGCCAATGCTTCATTGGGTAGCAATCAGGTCAGACAGCTGTAAACCCAGTGGAATGAGTCATTCTGATACATCAAAATAGCTGGTCTGTGGGCTAGTGGTGGTAATGGTTGGGTGTGCAGTGCATAATTGATCCCAAGGTCTACACCTCAGCTTTCTCATTAGTCACAGCCATCATTAGTGGACCATTACATGTTTTTATTGTGTATGTTCTTGAGGGATGGCCCCTGAGAGAGAGAGTTTGTGCAGATGTGTGTGAGAGAGAGAAAGAGAGAGAGAGAGAGAGGCAGAGAAAGATAGAGAGTGAGCGAGAGGCAGAGACCTACTTGGATGTGACAGCATTCCCTCCCCCATATGACCCCCTAGACAACTACGACAACATAACCAACAAAAAGAGGTCACAACTCCTGCAGTTCTGTCGCACGCTGGGTATGTACATAGTCATTGGTAGGCTTGGAGGGGACTCCTACGGTAGATACACCTATAGCTCATCTCTTGGCAGTAGTACTGTAGACTACTTTATCACTGACCTCAACCCAGAGTCCCTCAGAGTGTTCACAATCAGCCCACTGACAACCCTATCAGATCACAGCAAAATCAGTCTACTTGAACAGAGCAACACTCAATCATGAGGCTTCAAAGCAAAAGGAACTGAATAATATTAAGAAATGCTATAGATGGAAGGAAAGTAGTGTGGAAACCAACCAAAAAACAATTAGGCAACAACAAATTCAATCCCTTTTAGACAACTTCCTGGACAAAACGTTCCACTGTAATAGTGAAGATGTAAACTTGTCAGTAGAAAACCTAAACAGTATGTTTGACCTTCCCTATCAAATCCCCAAATTTCAAGCAGACAACTTAAGAAAATTAACAACGATGACAAATGTTTTGATGAAGAATGCAAAAACCTAAGATTTCTTTTTAAAAACCTATCCAAACAGAAACATAGAGACCCAGAAAACCTGAGTCTATGCCTTCACTATGGTGAATCACAAAAACAATACAGAAATACAGTACGAAAAAATAAGGAACAGCACGTCAGAAATCAGCTCAATGTAATTGAAGAATCCATAGAATCTAACCTCGTCTGGGGAAATTGGAACACACTAAACAAACAACAACACGAGGAGTTATCTATCTAAAACAGACATGTAAAACATATACATTACCATTCAAAAGTTTGAAAAAAAATCACATTTTTTGTCCATTAAAATAACATCAAATTGATCAGAAATACAGTGTACACATTGTTAATGATTTTTTTTTTTTATGGAACATCTACATACGCGTACAGAGGCCCATTATCAGCAACCATCACTCCTGTGTTCCAATGGCACGTTGTGTTAGCTAATCCAAGTTAATCATTTTAAAAGGCTTATTGATCATTAGAAAACCCTTTTGCAATTATGTTAGCACAGCTGAAAACTGTTGTCCTGATTAAAGAACCAATAATTACAGGCTCAAAATGGCCAGAAACAAAGAACTTTCTTCAGTCTATTCTTGTTCTCAGAAATGAAGGCTATTCCATGCGAGAAATTGCCAAGAAAATGAAGACCTCGTGCAACGCTGTGTACTACTCCCTTCACAGAACAGCGCAAACTGACTCTAACCAGAATAGAAAGAGGAGTGGGAGGCCCCGGTGCACAACTGAGCAAGAGGACATGTACATTAGAGTGTCTAGTTTGAGAAACAGACACCTCACAGTCCTCAACTGGCAGCTTCATTAAATAGTACCCGCAAAACACCAGTCTCAACGTCAACAGTGAAGAGGCGACTCCGGGATGCTGGCTTTCTAGGCAGAGTTCCTCTGACCAGTGTCTGTGTTCTTTTGCACATCGTTACAACACTGTATATTGCCTTAATATGACATTTGAAATGTCTTTTTTCCTTTGGAAATTTTGTAAGTTTTGTTTACTGTACATTTTTTATTGTTTATTTCACTTTGGTTTATTATCTATTTCACGTATGTTTCCCATGCCAATAAAGCCCTGTGATTTGAATTGAGAGCGAGAGAGGCAGAGAGAGAGGCAGAGAGAGAGAGAGGCAGAGAGAGAGAGAGGCGGAGAGAGAGAGAGAGAGGCGGAGAGAGAGAGGCACAGAGAGAGAGAGAGAGAGAGAGAGGCAGAGAGGCGCAGAGAGAGAGAGAGAGAGTTGGATGGAAGAACGTGCAGTAGTGTTCCAGTGCTGTAACTAGCCCACTTTGTTGGCCCATTTTCACCCTTTAAGGTGTGTGCATGCATGCTCATAATATGTGTGGGTATGCGTGTGTGTGCTGGTGTGCAGGTTTTGCATGTGTGTATATGTCTGGAGTGCTTTTGTGCATGTGTGCATCTTATTAGTTTATAAAAGTTTAAGCATTTCCATTAACAAGATCATTACAGTTTTCACAACATAAACGCCTGTTTCTAACTGCAATCCTAGGATTCATTTTTGTGCCCAGTGAATACACCCCAGTACATCATCTCAACTAGGTTTCATTACAAAAAATGCTCAATTGTGTCATTATTTATACGATATAACAGGATTTGATTCCTGTGAAATTTTTCAAATTATGATATGGATGTGTTGATATAGCTTTACATTAATGTCAACTGGGGTTTATCCTGCAAAACAACTCCAATTGGTTCCATGTTCAATCAGCTCCTTGTTTTTTTATTAGATAGAATGTCCTGTATTTTTTATTTTTATTTTATTTCACCTTTATTTAACCGGGTAGGCCAGTTGAGAACAAGTTCTCATTTACAACTGCGACCTGGCCAAGATAAAGCAAAGCAGTGCGACACAAACAACAACGCAGAGTTACACATGGAATAAACAAACGTACAGTCAATAACACAATAGAAAAGTGTGCAAATGAAGTAAGATTAGCTAGGTAAGGCAATTAATAGACCGTAGTGGCGAAATAATTAAAACAAAAAAAATATTGGGATGAGGTAGTTGGATGGGCTATTTACAGATGTAATGATCTGTAAGCTGCTCTGATAGCTGATGCTTAAAGTTAGTGAGGGAGATATGAGTCTCCAACTTCAGAGATTTTTGCAATTCGTTCTAGTCATTGGCAGCAGAGAACTGGAAGGAAAGGCGGCCAAAGGAGGAATTGGCTTTGGGGGTGACCAGTGAAATATACCTGCTGGAGCGCGTGCTACGGGTGGGTGCTGCTATGGTGACCAGTGAGCTGAGATAAGGCGGGGCTTTACCTAGCAAAGACTTATAGATCACCTGGAGCCAGTGGGTTTGGCGACGAATATGAAGCGAGGGCCAGCCAACGAGAGCATACAGGTCGCAGTGGTGGGTAGTATATGGGGCTTTGGTGACGAAACGGATGGCACTGTGATAGACTGCATCCAATTTGCTGAGTAGAGTGTTGGGAGGCTATTTTGTAAATGACATCGCCGAAGTCAAGGATCGGTAGGATAGTCAGTTTTACGAGGGTATGTTTGGCAGCGTGAGTGAAGGATGCTTTGTTGCAAAATAGGAAGCCGATTCTAGATTTAATTTTGGATTGGAGATACTTCATATGAGTCTGGAAGGAGAGTTTACAGTCTAACCAGACACCTAGGTATTTGTAGTTGTCCACATATTCTAAGTCCGAACCGTCCAGAGTAGTGATGCTAGGTGGGCGGGCAGGTGCGGGCAGCGGGCAGGTGCGGGCAGCAATCGGTTGAAGTGCATGCATTTAGTTTTACTTGCATTTAAGAGCAGTTGGAGGCCACGGAAGGAGTGTTGTATGGCATTGAAGCTTGTCTGGAGGTTAGTTAATAACACAGTGTCCAAAGAAGGGCCAGAAGTATACAGAATGGTGTCGTCTGCATAGAGGTGGATCAGAGAATCACCAGCCGCAAGAGCGACATAATTGGTGTATACAGAGAAAAGAGTCTGCCCGAGAATTGAACCCTGTGGCACCCCCATAGTCATTTGAGAAACCAAGGCTGTTGAGTCTGCTGATAAGAATGCGGTGATTGACAGAGTCGAAAGCCTTGGCCAGGTCGATGAATACGGCTGCACAGTATTGTCTTTTGTCAATGGCAGTTATGATATTAGGACCTTGAGCGTGGCTGAGGTGCGCCCTTGACCAGCTTGAAAACCAGATTGCATAGCGGATAAGGTACGGTGGGATTCTAAATGGTCGGTGAATTGAGTAACAACCAGAGTAACAACCAGTTGTTATCATGCCCAATACGTCAGAATAACTGTGTGTGTCTGTGTGTGTGTGTGTGTGTGCGTATGTGTATTTCAGAACAGCGCCTTCTGGGTTTGATAGCCTTTCTCGTGTCAATGATTTAATATATGTTGTCGTGTCTGGATTCAAATGAGGCTCCAGTGCTAGACAGAAAGCAGGTGTGTTTGTGTGCGCTGCGTGTGCACGTGTGTGTGTGCGCTGACAAACAGATATAACACACACTTGTGTGATGATGTCATCCTGTATGGCTGACTGGATGACTGATTGGGTTTTAAACTCGCTCTGACACTCCTTTGTTGCTGTGATATAATCACAGAGTAAACCGCTTTTTAAACATTTCTCCATGCCTGTAATATCACATTTGTTCTGTCTCCATTCCAGAATGGAATAAACGGATTGGCCATATAGTGTCGATCCTAAATTGGTGCCAATACATTTTGTTCTGTTGATAACTCTCCTACTGTAATGCTAATCTTAAAGTACTAGGTAGTACATATAGAGCCGGTTTCTTCAACATAAATGAAAAGTAATCCTAGACTAAAAATCATTCTTCAAGGAGAATCTCCATTGAAAGTGCATTTTAGTCTAGGATTAGGCTTAGTCTGAGCCCAGGAAACCGGCCCAAATTACATATAGTAGTACATGTATTACATACAGTACCTAATCCATATGGTTATCTACAGTCTAAACGCACTGCTTATTTAGGATACATTTTTCATCACGCAATATTCAGTAATACTGTATATATACAGTACATCATGATATAAACAGGTTTATTCTGGATGTTTTAGCAAATGTATTCTCTTGTCCAGCATTTACTCTCTTGTCCATCATTGGGAAGAAATGATCTGAAGTATTCATGCATACTGTTGCTCTTTCTGATTTTTGTGTCAGTGTAGCAGATTTGGTGAGCTAGTTAGCTGTGAACGCTAGCAGCCATCGTGCTGTGACATCACTGTGACTTCACTCCCCATGACAGCTGCACTCAACTGTTGGTCATGGAGTGACAGGCTTGACTCTTGGGCCCAGTCCCAAATTGACCCCTAAACCCTACACCCTATGTGCTTGGAGATCTCTGAGAGGATTTGACATGTGTAAGTAATATAGAAGTAGCTGCATCTTGTCCTCTGATAGGCTAGGTGGAAATTTCACCATATTACTTATACTAATCAAATCCTCTCAGATCTCCACAAGTGAATGGGGTGTAGGATTTAGGGTCGATTTGGGATTGGGCCTTGGTCCGTCGGCTAGTACAGTTGACTTGAGTAGTAAAGTGTTATCATGCAGGGGGCCCCGGGTTTGTGTCCCGGGTCAGGAGGACAGGTACAGAGCGCCAGCACCTCTTTTAGGGAAAATGTGAAATGTTAACCACACTTTTAATAATGGTTATAGCAAAACATTTCTTTATTGAAAGATGTATTTTCAGACAGGGAAAGTGTGAAATGAGAAACAGAGCGAGAGAGATGGACCTGGATTCGTACCCATGCTGGGGTTGTATATGTTTTGCAGGCGGCGTTACCCACTAGACCAGGACTCATACCCATGCTGGG
>QNTS01005884.1:9667-56618 GCA_003317085.1 Hucho hucho
TTGTGTGTATTGTATGTATTGTTGTGAAATTGTTAGATATTACTTGTTAGATATTACTGCATTGTTGGAGCTAGAAACACACATGTATGTGACTAATACAATTGAATTTGAATTGATTTTGAGGCTACTTTAAACCTTAATTTTAATCAGTTATTTGGTGACGTGAATATATTTAGTATAGTTTTATCTAAAAATGATAACTGTTTCACTATTTTAATTTGCATGAAATTCATTGAGTATGATGGTCTTCCCCTTCTTCCTTTGAGGATCCTCCACTGCTTTGTCATTAGTTCTCCTAACCTGCAATGTAATCTCTCCTAACCTTTGTTGTTATGATGCAACAAGCAGCCTGGTCTCAAAAAAATATGCATAATACTAGACATCCTGCAAGATGTATGATATGTTACGTCATCCAATTCGTATGATATTGTGCGACCGCTATTCTGTTCGTAACGTAACGTAACATATCATACTAAATGGAGGGATAGAAATGTACATCCTAAATCAAATGAATTGCCCTGAGGCCAGGTTGGGCCATTTGTTGAGCCCAAGATGTCAACAAAACAAGAAGAGAAAAGAGGCCCCGTTCAGCATGGTGCAACGTTACAGTGTGTTCAAACAGAACTGTATTGTATGGTATAGAACACATCTAATTCTCAATCTGTAACGTTTTGAACAATTCTCCTGACTGAGATGGGATCCAAGATTGATGCTTTTATTAGTCCATTGAGAGTATATTGGCATCCTAGCCATCTCTGGTTCCAACAGTGTCTCTACGCTACAGTATGTTGTTAGAGACATAACACAAGTCGTTATGCTGTTAACGACAGGTTTAAAACACATTACAAACATCTCGGCTTCGAGGAACAAAACAACAGATGCCTTATGTGTTAAAACAGGGATCCAACACTATTGATGTTGTTTTTTAAATGCTTTTTTTACGATGACTTAAAACAGAGACATACAGTACGTTGTTGGGCTGAGACTGGAGAACACTCGGTCTCAGAACGCTCTCTCCAAGGCTTGGTGGGGTGAATGTATAAAACAGCATCAAAGAGGGCGGCAAACTCTATATCTCCTGCTCTGTTCTCGCTGCCTCTAAGAAAGTCGGGAGAGAGGGAGCGAGTCGACAGCCAGCCAATCCCCCTGGTGCATTCTGGGAGTTCAACCTGGCAGGAGAAATTAACGGCGGCGCTAAGTGAAAGGGATAATCCCTCCCTCGTTCCACAGAGGAGCGCTAGCTGCATGCCAGCTGGATCCAACCACTGATCCCTGTGTTTTCCGATTCCCTGTTCCAGGTTTATTTATTAAGAGGATAAGCTGTTCTATGTAGACAGCCCAGAAAGGGGTCTGAAGCAGGGCAGAAGCCATTCCCACATGCAAGGGGTCGACACTCTCTCAGAGCTCTCACACTGTCCTGCCATTGGCTTCTGGCCCAGGCTAATTCATCTCCATTGACCTGAGTAGGGGCCAGGTGTGTGGTTAATGTGAGGTGGGTACACTGGAGGGCCACTGATAAAACATACCTGCTTTCTGTACCCCCTTTAAAAGAGTTGACCCGGAAAATCAGCAAGATGTCTCACCGATACCAGATACCCACTTTTGAATCGCCACACAGACAGTGTTCTATCATCATTTAAAATGCATAAAATAAGTTTCATTATTCATGTGTTTCTGAACCCATTATGGGTTTCTTTGCGAACACTGTTCCGCTATAAGGCGACGCCATCCAAAGACATGAACACTTGAACAGTCTATCTATCCATGTCTGTTCTTCACCATTACCATCAGCAGGAAATCGTTATTATAAAAAAATGTTTGCCTTACTTTGACAAACTTTTCCAAGACGTTTCGCTTTCTTATTCAAAATAGGATAATAATTCCATAGAAATTGTGTGTAAATAACGAATCATTATGAAAACGGTAACATTTTCCTTGATTTCAAATACATATTCATGGTGAGAAACAAGCCCAAATGAATCCTGCATCATTTCCTTCTGTAGACACAGAGAGAAGCATCTTAGACTTGCTCATGCATAAGCAACCATGATCACTAGCCTGAAGCAATGCTCATTTGCATAGTAGTGTAATAACATTATTCTTAATGTTGTATGACAAGTTTGATTCTTCTTTAGTCGTAATTAATTTTGTTTTTCCATTTTGACTTGTGTTATGTTTTGACTATTCTGGGTCTTACAGAACTAAAATATGGCTGCATTGTGGCCCTCTAAGCTTATTGGTTTCAGCTTGCAAGGTTGACATGGGATATGCAGGTATGGGAAGAGCTGCATTTTCATTTTTGTCACTGTCCCCCTGTCCCCTCTTTCCCCCTTGTCCCATCCCCTGTCCCCTCTGTCCTCCCGTCCCTTCTTTCCCTCTGTCCCCCCGTCCTCCCCATCCCATCTTTCCTCCTGTCCTCCCCATCCCTCCCTTCCTCCTGTCCTCCCCATCCCTCCTTTCCCTCCATTCCTCCTGTCCTCGCCATCCCATCTTTCCTCCTGTCCTCACCATCCCTCCCTTCCTCCTGTCCTCCCCATCCCTCCTTTCCCTCTGTCCCCCCTGTCCTCCCCATCCCCTCAGTGCTGAGCAGGCAGCCACTGAAGAGTGTCCCAGGGCTAATGAGTGCTTCATTGATTCATTCAGGACAAGGAGAGATAAGAGAACACACATGCGGTGAGAGAAAGATGGGGAGAGAGAGAGAGAAAGAGAAAGGGAGAGAGAGAGAGGAGAGAGAAAGGGAGAGAGAGAGAGGAGAGAGAGAGGAGAAAGGGAGAGGAGAGAGAAAGAGAAAGACGAGAGAAAGAGAGAGGAGAGAGAGAGAAAGAAAGAAAGATGGGCTCCTGAGTTCTTCTGAAAAATATTGAATTATAGTTGGATAAATGTAGATAAACTTGGATTCAAAATTCCATACCTAAATCCTTGATTTTGGACAAAATTACCTGAAGGGATTCTTTCTACCACGGACTATTAAGAAAAAACCTTTCCCCAACGCAGAAATGTTTATCTCCACTCTGCTACCACGAAAAGACATTCACCTTGCCACCATATTTATTTTTTATTTAACCTTTATTTAACTAGGCAAGTCAGATAGATAACTATCACTCCAGCGTTTAATTGCTAAATTGTAATTATTTAGCCATTATGGCCTATTTATTGCCTTACCTCCCTAATCTTACTACATTTGCACACACTGTATATAGACTTTTCTATTGTGTTATTGACTGTACGTTTGTTTATCCCATGTGTAACTCTGTGTTGTTTGTGTCGCACTGCTTTGCTCTATCTTGGCCAGGTCGCAGTTGTAAATGAGAACTTGGTCAACTGGTTAAATAAAGGTGAAATGAAAATAAATAAAAGAATGAACAAATTATTATTTACAATGACGACCTACCGGGGAACAGTGGGTAAACTGCCTTGTTCAGGGGCAGAATGACAGATTATTACCTCGTCAGCTCGGGGATTTGATCCAGCAACCTTTCAGTTACGGGCCCAACACTCTAACCACTAGGCTACCTGCCACCCCTACGTACAGCAGGTAAACACAAGCATTTCCCAGGACTGTGCCTCAAAACCTAATGTCTACCTGGCCCACCACTCCACCCTGGACCTGCACAGCCTTTACGACCAGGTCCACCTCTACAAGGCAGCAATCCCAGGACCCTGAAGGACGTCACCCTCAACCGTAGCCCCAGCACCTCACACAGGAGGAACAGAGCAACGGACACCCTGTCTTGACCAGCGAGACACCCTCCCAGACCTGCAAGACCCGCACCCGAAGGACCTGCACTGAGAGAACCCACGCCAAGAGGACCTACACCCAGACCACAGCTTCACCAGCCACAACCCAACCAGCTGAGACCACACCCCAAACAAACCCTGGCCACACCCTATACAGGCCCCCCATATCAGACCTATGCCCCTTCTGCCCCTCCCCATGCCCCCCGCCCCTGCAGCAAGGACCTCAACATGACAGCCGCACATATGCCCAGGTCATGAGCAGAGCAACAGGCCCAAGCCCCATCCTGCGACCTAAGAGGTATGTATCAGATGCTCAACATGCTCTACTCACACCTACTGTGATGGTCCGGGCCTAAACCACACAAAAACAACACTAGACACTATGGAACACAAAGCTTTTACTATCTAATCCTGGAATATACAAGGTCAGAGGCCTTTGGCCTAAAGAGCAGGAACCCAGACTTCATTAAAGAAATTGGAAATACAGGCATTGTTGTCCTACAAGAAATATGGTATAGAGGAGTCAGCCCCACTGGTTGCCCTCTAGGTTACAGAGAGCTGGTAGTCCCATCCACCAAACTACCAGGTGTGAAACAGGGAAGAGACTCAGGGGGTATGCTAATTTGGTATACAGCAGACCTAACCCACTCTATTAAATTAGTCAAAAAAGGAACATTTTACACCTGGCTACAAATTAATAAGGAAATTATTTCCACACAGAGTAGCTAACTATATCCCCCCAATAGAATCCCCATACTTTAAGGATGACAGCTTCTCCATCCTAGAGGGGCCCAGGGACATGTTTCCAGGCCCAGGGACATGTACTAGTCTGTGGCGACCTAAATGCCAGAACTGGACAAGAACCTGACACTCTCATCACACCGGGGGACAGACACCTACCTGGAAGTGACAGTATTCCCTCCCAAATATGCCCCCCAAGACACAACTATGACAAAGAACCAACAAAAATGGGTCACAACTCCTGCAGCTCTGTCACATGCTGGGTCTGTACATAGTCAATGGTAGACTTCGAGGAGACTCCTATGGTAGTGTCACGCCTGCTCCTGCTTCCCCTCTCTGGCGCTCGAGGGCGCCAGGCTGCCCTTCATTACACACACATGTCACCATCATTACGCTCATCTGCGCTCATTGGACTCACCTGGACTTCTTCGCATTGTTGATTGCCCTCTCTATATCTGTCTGTTCCTCAGTTTTGTTCCCTGTGTCAGCATTATTGTCGTAATGCAATTTTGTTCCCCCCGTCAAGACACTGTTCATGTTTGGTTTGATGTCCGTTTTCCATTAAATGTTCACTCCCTGTACTTGCTTCTAGTCTCCAGCGTCGGTCTTTACAGGTAGGCACACCTATCGTTCCTCCCTAGGCAGTAGTACTGTAGATGACTCTATCACTGACCTCGAGTCTCTCAGAGCGTTCACAGTCAGCCCACTACCACCTCTATCAGATCACAGCAAAATCACAGTCTACCTGAACAGAGCAATACTCAATCATGAGGCATCAAAGCCAAAGGAACTGCACAATATTAAGAAATTCTATAGATGGACGGAAAGTAGAGTAGAAACCTACCAAAAAACAATTAGGCAACAACAAATTCAATCCCTTTTAGACAACTTCCTGGACAAAACATTCCACTGTAATAGTGAAGGTGTAAACTTGGCAGTAGAAAGCCTAAACAGTATATTTAACCATTAGCTTCCCTGTCAAATAAAAAAATTCAAGCAGACAACCTAAGAAAACTAACAACAATGACAAATGGTTTGATGAAGAATGAAAAATCCTAAGAAAGAAATTGAGAAACCTATCCAACCCAAAATATAGAGACCGAGAAAACCTGAGTCTACGCCTTCATTATGGTGAATCACTAAAACAATACAGAAATACACAACGGAAAAATAAGTAACAGCAGACTTGTACAATTCCTCAGTGAAAACAATGTACTGAGCAAATGACAAATTGGCTTTTTACCAAATTACCGTACGACAGACCACATATTCACCCTGCACAGCTTAATTGACAAAACAAACAAACCAAAACAAAGGCAAAGGCAAAGTCTTCTCCTGCTTTGTTGACTTCAAAAAAGTGTTTGACTCAATTTGGCATGAGGGTCTGCTTTACAAACTGATGGAAAGTGGTGTTGGGGGAAAAACATATGACATTATAAAATCCATGTACACAAACAAAAAGTGTGTGTTTTAAATTGGCAAAAAACACACATTTCTTTCCACAGGGCTGTGGGTTGAGACAGGGATGCAGCTTAAGCCACACCCTCTTCAACATAATATATCAACAAATTGGCGAGGGCACTAGATCAGTCTGCAGCACCCGGCCTCACCCTACTAGAATCTGAAGTCAAATGTTTACTGTTTGCTGTTTGCTGATGATCTGGTGCTTCTGTCCCCAACAAAAGAGGGCCTACAGCAGTACCTAGATCTTCTTCACAGATTCTGTCAGACTTGGGCCCTGACAGTAAATCTCAGTAAGACACAAATAATGGTGTTCCAAAAAAGGTCCAGTTGTAAGGACCACAAATACAAATTCCATCTAGACACCGTTGCCCTAGAGCACACAAAAAACTATACATACCTTGGCCTAAACATCAGTGCCACAGGTAACTTCCACAAAGCTGTGAACGATTTGAGAGACAAGGCAAGAACGACCTTCTAAGCCATCCGAAGGAACATACAATTTGATATATCAATTAGGATCTGGCTAAAAATACTTGAATCAGTTATAGGACCCATTGCTTTTTATGGTTGTGAGGTCTGGGGTCCGCTCACCAACTAAGAATTCACAAAATGGGACAAACACTATATTGAGAGTCTGCATGCAGAATTCTGAAAAAATATCCTCTGTGTACAATGTAAAACACCAAATAATGCATGCAGAGCAGAATTAGGCCGATACCCGCTAATTATCAAAATCCAGAAAAGAGCCGTTAAATTCTACAACCCCCTAAAAGGAAGCGATTCCCAAACTTTCCATAACAAAGCCATCACCTACAGAGAGATGTTCCTGGAGAAGAGTCCCCTAAGCAAGCTGGTCCTGGGGCTCTGTTCACAAACACAAACACACCTCAAAGAGCCACAGGACATCAACACAATTAGACCCAAACAAATCATGAGAAAACAAAAAGATAATCAATTGACACATTGAAAATAATTAACAAAGAAACAGAGCAAACTAGAATGCTATTTGGCCCTAAACAGAGAGTACACAGTGGCAGAATACCTGACCACTGCGACTGACCCAAAATTAAGGAAAGCTTTGACTATGTACAGACTCAGTGAGCATAGCCTTGCTATTGAGAAAGGTCACCATAGGCAGACCAGGCTCTCAAGAGAAGACAGGCTATGTGCACACTGCCCACAAAATGAGGTGGAAACTGAGATGCACTTCCTAACCTCCTGCCAAGTGTATGACAATATTAGAGACACATATTTTCTTCAGATTACACAGACCCACAAAGAATTCGAAAACAAATCCTATTTCGATAAACTCCCATATCTACTGGGTGAAATACCACAGTGTGCAATCACAGCAGCAAGATTTGTGATGTGTTGCCACAAGAAANGATCCAGATTCAGTCTTCTCTCTTCTCTCTTTTCTCCTCTCCTCCATGGTTATATACTAATGGTCTCTGTTCGTTCCACCTGCAAATCGCCTCAGAAACAGAACAGGATTAAACACGCATTATCAAGTAAATGTCAACCATGGCCAAATACAGAGAGTGGTACTATTAAGAATCTGTCCACATGCATGGGGGAACAATGATTAGCTGCTACCTTATCCTCCTGGAGCTGTACACTGTGCAATGCCAAAATACAGTATGGTGCTAATTTAACATTACCTGTTTGAACAGTCACACTACTGAACAGTACCTCACCAGTCAGTGGCAGTTGGTGCCATTTAAGATTAAGGTGGACCATTTTTCTTTATGGGCATGGCCTATTACAGCATATTGGATGACTGTCATTCATATTCCATTCACCCAGATCAATGTAACATCGATAGGTTTAGGCTACTACATGATACTCAAATTTGCCCTCTGGTGCTTCAAAACTGTTTAACTATTGTCTCCCTCTTTGAGTCAACAACTTACCACATTTTATGCACTGCAGTGCTAGCTACAGAAGCTGCACCTTTTGCTTTCTGTACTAGGTTCATTCTCTTATCCTTTGATTGGATGGACAACATGTCAGTTCATGATGCAAGAGCTCTGACAGGTTGGAGGACGTCCTCCGGAAGTTGTCATAATTACTGTGTAAGTCTATGGAAGGGGGTGAGAACCATGAGCCTCCTAGGTTATGTATTGAAGTCAATGTATCCAGAGGAGGACGGAAGCTAGCTGTCCTCCGGCTACACCATGGTGTTACTCTACATAGTGCTGTTGAGGCTACTGTAGACCTTCATTGCAAAGCAGTGTGTTTTAAACAGTTTTGGTGACATACAATTACTACAGTTTTATCTGAAAATATCTAAAAAGGATAACCTTTTCAATGTTTCACTATTTTAATGAAATTCACTGAGAAGGATGGTCCTCCCCTTCCTCCTCTAGGAGCCTCCACTGCTCACCAGAAAATATCTCCTCTGATAAACACATGGTTGATTTGCCTTAGCATCTGCTGTCTTACTAAGCACCTGAGAAATACAGTTGAGGAGGTGCATGCGTACAGCACAGTACAGCTCTTCCCTGATCCAACATCTGGGGAAGCAGATGACATGTCTTAGATATCTCTGAGGAATAAGGCCACTTCTGTTCTGCCCCATATGGTGGGAAGACAGAGAGCACTAAGCCACAGAACAGAGCAGTACCGGACAGGATTTCTAAACACATACATTCGGATCTACTAATGACATTCAGCCACCATGAGAGAAAAATGGGGGTTCAATAAAATGTGTCCACCAATTATCTCCAAAAGTGACTAATTATCTCTCAGAGAAGATTCTTGATTTCTTACTGTACACCTTGGTTGGTCCGTGAGTCACTGTGACTCACGGACCAACCAAGGTGGGGGGGTTGAGAGGGGGTTGCCTGGGACAAAGGCCAATTCTCCTTAGTGTCAGCGATAAAACTCAATCTGATTGAAATTGCGTCTGATTATGATACGAGGAGAGAGATAGAGGGAGAGGAGGGAGGAGAGTGGCTTTTTCATTCTCCTGTCCTACGCTTCGCCTGATGTAAGCTAATTACGCCGTGTAGCAAGGAGGAGAGGCCGCTGTGTTTTGGCGGAGGAGAGGAAATAGGGGAAAGAAAAGGAGAGCAGGGGTTGGGCTAATTGGGGTGTGTGATTACACAGACTGCTGTTGGGAGGATTTAGCCAACAACAGACTCTGCAGCAGGCAACACACTGCTCTGCCATCAGGAGAGACGGAGTGAAAGGAGCAAGCGATAACACTGATATTTTGCTAACGGTGCCACACACACCTTCACTCCAGTCACACTACCAGACAAGACAGTGTTGTAATAGAGGATTCAGGGCAGGATGTTAGCTGGTCAGGTTAGGAAAGACTAACACTCTTACTGAAGGATCTAAACATGGGTTTAACACTTATTTGTTATAGACCTCTGTGTTTGGCCATCTCAACAGCAGCCAGCCCTAGTGGTTAGAGCATTGGGGCCAGACTAACAGAACAGTATGAGGTAGAACCAGCCCCAGTGCAGACTAACAGAACTTTATTTATTTATTTTACTAGGCAAGTCAGTTAACAAATTCTTATTTTCAATGACAGCCTAGGAACAGTGGGTTAACTTGTTCAGGGGCAGAATGACAGATTTATTACCTTGTTTCGATCTTGCAACCTTCCGGTTACTAGTCCAACACTCTAACCACTAGGCTACCTGCCGCCCCAGCATGACATAGAACCATCCCCAGCCGAGACTATCAGAACAGTATGAGGTAGATCCAGCACCAGCCCAGACTAACAGAACAGTATGAGGTAGAACCAGCCCCAGCCCAGACTAACAGAACAGTATGAGGTAGAACCAGCCCCAGCGCAGACTAACAGAACAGTATAAGGTAGAACCAGCCCCAGCCCAGACTAACAGAACAGTTTGAGGTAGAACCAGCCCCAGCCCAGACTAACAGAACAGTATGAGGTAGAACCAGCCCCAGCCCAGACTAACAGAACAGCAAGAGGTAGAACCGGCCCCAGCCTAGATAGAACAGCATTAGGTAGCTGTCATTAGACAGTAGATTCAGACTGTAACAATTGGACGGGCAACTGGACAAAAGTTGAACTGAGCTCCAGGGTCAACTAAAAGAAAGAGCCCATGAACTGTCCATGTAGTCCAGGGTTGTATGCTACTGACACCACAATGACCTGCTCTCCATATCCATGAAGAATCCGTCTTTCCCACTATCTTACTGCTAGACGGGGCATACTATTGATCAGCGGTTCATTGAAAATGTCCCTTCTCCCCCCATGTAGCTCCTCTCCCTTCTTCTCTCCTTTTATGTTGCAGAACAAAAGCGTAACCAGTGAAAGGCCAGAGACAGGGTGAGTTAGGGACCATCGAAGGTAAAGACAAAACCAAAGGGCTGGTTTGACTAAGTGTCACTGGTTATTTACACTAAGATGAAGTGGCAGTCTTAGAGAAAAGAGAACCTTGTTAAGGTGAAGACATTTATCGAAGCAGTGCTTAATCTCCAGTTAAAAGGGCCTTACGGATCCCTCAACCTCAGTTCATCACTGACCACGTCACCTGTAATACCATTAGGAAAGAGTTATCATGTCCTCAAAGAGTTATCATGTCCGCATTTACCAGTTATCTGACATTACAAGTACAACTGCTAGGATTGACCAACGACCAATGAAACAATTAAATTGGCACAGAATTAAGCGGCATCAAAAAACGAATGTTCATTAGAGATGAAGAAGGGAGAGATGAATATGGATTTTCCCACTTCAAGCCTGTCCAGTGGCCTGTTCTTGGGCCTAATCAGTGTCCCTCCCTGCTATCCCATCAGGCTGTACTGTACCGTGGTCCGTAGAGCCCTCTCCACCCTTCTCTGTGACCTTCACTATCAAAGCTACAGGTGCTGCACGAGTGGCTTCACATCAAAGCTCCCCACGTCCTCCTAATGAAACACAATGTTGTTGCTCCAACGTTGTCTTTGAACCTCCCCCTCCTCGCGATCTGGCCCACAAAGGCTCAATTAGCCCCACTTCAGAACACGACGCAGCGGCAACATCAGCCACGTCCTATCCCTTGTCCGCACCCCCCCCCCCCCCTTATCACAGACCCTCTTGAATCAGGCTGCAGCTTTTTGGGGGTGAATTATTACAGCATCGTCAGCTGCTGTTGTTTTTAATCAATTGAAAACCCTGGGCATCGTGATCAAGGTAACTTCTGGATGATAGCAAACACAGGCGGATCAGAGGGGGAGTGTTATCTGTGCTGGAGGAAGACGCGTGTGTGTGTGAGGTGGTTTTTAAAGATGATGAAGAGGGGCAGAGGCTGGGGTTAGGGACACCAGAACCATATACAGATCCATACAGTACGTCCATCCATATGTCCACATGATCCCAGAAGATAATATGAGGGTGATGAAGGGGTCAAAAGTGCCATATTCCTCTTCTTGAGGAAATAAATAATAATAATGATGATGTTGGCCATTTCATCACTTTGTCATAATATCTACAATAATAAAATATACAAAGTAGAGGTGCAATGTCTGATTGGACATTTTGAAGGAAGTTCACTATTTGGCCACTAGATGTCACTATAAGACATGGGGAAAAATACAAATCGACGTTATCTGAGTGCAAGTGACAGAGCAAAGGCCTATACAACAGAGGTATATCATGTCTACCAATATTGTAGTGTTCAAATCTATTCCTTTGGCATTATAATATATTGATGAAGTGAAGCAAATAGCTACTCATCAAAACACTTGTGCTTCCCTCTCTTGTAGTTAAGAATCCCATTCCTTCTATCTGAGACTCATACAGAAGCCACGTAATAATATCCTTTGGAGACATACTGAGAACCCTACATGCATTCTAAAAAACGTAAATATAATCTTTACAAAAGTTTGAGCTTCAAATGATCAATCAGAAAGACTGAACTATAGCCAATGATCTGACTAGCCCAAAAAAAAAGAACATCCAGAACGATCTGCTTAGATAAACAATAGGCAGTGGCTGATTGTATAACACATTGTGGAGATGAAGAGAGGGGGGAGTGAGGGAGGGCTGTAGCAGCATACATCATTCTATCCTAGTTCTACTGATAAGAAACCCCTGGAGTTCAGAGAAATGATAAAGTCCATTGAAATGAGTCGCTGATACGCTTTACATCTCTCCGGGTCATCACAAAGGAAAGATGGAAGACAAATTGCATACCACAGTCTCTCTCTCTCTCTAGATTAGAATTGCTACTTGTTTATGTTGTTTGAGAGTGCAACCCTACAATTAGTTTTAGTGAGTGGATGACTGCAGGCAATAACTTCTCCTTCTCTACTCAAAAACTCTATTGGCGGTGCCCATTGTGATACGAATCCAAGCCTATGTGATCAAAAAGTTGTAACACCTAACTATTTCTTGTAGCACCCTTACAGTGAGTATCCATAGTAGGCCCTAGATCACATCTCCCAAACAGATTGTCATTCAATCCAATTTATTCGGGGTAACCTTTTGTAAAGTGCCCATATGCTTGATTAGCATCAACACGCACATGCTTCTGTTTATCGCCATAATGCAGACACATATGGACCAAACTGCTGGGGATGGGGAGGTTAACATCTGGAACGATAACCAATCTAATTATAATGGAACATAGGACTATATAAAATAAAGCGGAATCTATTCTTGCCGGTTTTATTTGACTCAGCTTATGTTTGACTTTTTACAAAGCATTTTAAACATGCTATGCTTTATGTTGCTGTAAGGTTATTTCATGAGCATTATTACTGGGCTCTATGATTGCCTAAAGGACTTCTGCATTTCTAAAATGTACGGAAACAGGTGTTTTGTAGACTACTATTTACCTGGGAACTAATGATCTGTTTTGTGATTGGCCTTTGCATTATTGGTGTACAAACGTTATTGATACAGGAAGTGACAGACAGTTCCTCTGTTGTGTCAGATCGTGTTCAATATAAATACTTGCAATGTTATTAAAATATGGTGAGTTAACTGTTAATGGCCATATTCACTTTGCTGCCCAGTGTGTGTGAGAGAAGCTGAACTAACTAAACACTCGACTATCTCGACAGGTAGACCTATCACATTGATTGAGTTTGAACAACTTCTTCACGCACCTCCTTGCAATGCTGACTTGCACCACGAATGCTGTCTTCCCACAAAGGCGGCTGATGAGGTAGGCGAATTGTTCTCTCCTCTCCTTGCAATCTCACCGGTTTGCCCCGGAATAACACAACCTACAAGGGCTCTTCTCCTCTTTCCCGCTCCCATCACGGCGCACAAGGCGTGATTTCTCGACTTCTCCGTCCTGAATAGCGGTTGTTGTATTATCTTCTTACAAGCTAATTCATTAGGGAATATAATGATGACTTGTTATCAAGAGGTATTGTAGAGATTGTATTATCTGGGAGACCGTTGAAGGACCCTCAGGTTTTTGACTGCGGCTAATAGTTTGATATAATCACTTGAATAAAAGTAAATTGTTACTTGCGGTCTTATTGGCAGTTTTTATTCAAGCACCAAATCTTCAGGTGCCATGTCTGGGAGAATAATAATAAAATAAAAAAACGTTTACTATTAACATTTTCATTAGTCTGTGAATCTTGCTAGGAGCACATTTCCTAATTTTATTTTCCCCAAACATGCATTAGAATCCAGTTTAATGCAATAAATACATATCTCATAATTTTAGATAAACCCATGTGACATTTAAGTGCAATTCGTATTTAAATGAGAATCCGTTGCCTTCGAGTAACTGAAGGTATTTGAATAACATGAAGTCTGCATTTTATTACACTCTGAGCATGCTTTGAGAGGTTGTTTTACATAATTTCATTGACGATTGAAAAAAATGAATAAACAATGGATTATGTAAAATGCCACAATCTAAATTGCATAGCAGGAAGAGCACATGATTAAGACCCGTGTTAAGGATCTATGAAGGCGGCTATCATGTCAATACTGTAGAAGGTTACACTACTTTATATAGCCTACATTGTGTATGCTCAAATGCTATTGAATTAAAATAAATCAATTATGTATGACAAGAAGTTAAAACAAAAATGCACTTATCTTGCCATTCAAGATAAATGTGCTGCACATCAATGATATGAATCTAATACCTTAGAAACACATTAAATCAATTATTTATTTACAACATATTTAGAACACACACACACACACTTGCACACTCTCTCGCACTCTCTCTCTTGATGTCTCAATGTAAATAAGTAGTTGTGATGACTGTGTGTTATTTGTGTACTATGGCCTATTACTGTAGGCAGTGAAACAATATCTCTTCCCCATGCAAGTTTCCCTCACTGGTTCAACAGTAATGTTTTGGGGATTCCAAACTAGAATTCTGAATAAAACAGACCATTATGCTTCAATACACACCTGTCTAGAAAACCTGTTCACCAACTGAAATCTATGCTAACAACATGAAGGGGTGCATCAAATGGAAGAGAGATGCTCCTATAACCTGCCGCCCTACTTCAAGGGACCGCCGCAAAGGATAATTGAACTTAGCAATGAGCCTCCCCTCTATTGTTTTAATAGTGGTGGGCATGGGTTTTCTTTTACCTGCTGCCAAATGACTTACATTTGCATGCTCTTTAGCAATCTGCCCTTTTCTCTGAAATAACACTCATTACGTAATATTCAAATGAGAGCGGGCCTCAGTCACTAGTACATTATGATTAGCTGGAAACCGTTTAGCATCTGCCAGCCCCTTCACTGGCTGAGCCCACATTATATGTAGTGGTACACAAAGGGTTATGGGCCATCGTTTGATGGACACGCCGCCTTTTGATTTTTAATTGTCATCCTCTCCACTTGAGGACGGTGGAAACGCCGCTGCCGTCATTTGAAACCCTGCAACCGGAGATGTGGAATAATATTCAGCCCCGGCGAAGCGCCGGCCCACTTCTCGTCCCTGTGCTGCAACATTAAAAGGTGTAATCCAACTGAAATGTAAATCACAGTTCTTGAAAACAAATTAGGGCGAAAGATAACAGGGCAGCGCTCTATCAGTACAGCATCAGAAGGGCTCCATCTAGGAGGTGGGCTTTTCTTTCAGTCCCCAAATTGCAGCTAGGCCTGTTATCATGGGTAATAGTGTTCTGTCAGCCAGGTTGATTACAAGGTTATAGTAAACAATCGGCTCTAACCGCTCACTCCCGATGAATTGGAGCGGGGAGAGAGAAAGAGGAGCACACATCACATTCATCAAGCAGATTCAAACAGACTCGCTGCCTGTCTGCCTGGCTGGGTGCAATAGTTGGGGCCACTGTCGCAGCCTCCACCGCTTCTCTAACTCTCCTGATAATTGGCCATTCTACTCTGGTGTGATTTTTGCAGGCCTTTACCTAGTTATCATGCTTCTAACCATCAAGCTGAGTTGCTTTATCACTGGAGAAAGCACTTTAATAGCTGCTTGAAGAGTGACTGACAAATGGTCCGGCAGTTTTCGAAAAGGCTGATTTTGAGAACTGTTGTAAGTCTAATACAAATACATAACCAGGTTATAGACACAACCTGTGAGGATTTAACAATATGAAGCAACTCATTCATCATGATGTTAAGGTGCACCTTGGTTCATTCATATGATGCCTATAACACTGTGCAGACTAATGGTGTATTGAAAATGATTAGAAACTTGTGTGCACAAACAGGTTTACCGTGGTGGCATGGGATTATACTGCACTGTATGGTCTTGCTGTGCCCATTACTTTACTAATGCTTCTGCTTCACTATATTTGTTTACACTACTGCCTACTGGCACTTGTCTTATACTGATAACTGGATGAAATCTACCTGCTATTTTTACCATTCATCAATTGTATTTGACCACAGGGGAAAGGTATATTAAATGCAACCGTATGAACATTGCAGTGCTGGTTGTATTGAATTGATTCCTTAGAGCCTGTTCCGCTAGCAAAGAGTTGAAATACAGAGGTTATCACAAACAATCCTGACAGTCTGTGACCTGCTCCTTCTGAACTCCTCTGGTCTCACAAACAATCCTGACAGTCTGTGACCTGCTCCTTCTGAACTCCTCTTGTCTGAGAAACAATCCTGACCGTCTGTGACCTGCTCCTTCTGAACTCCTCTGGTCTCACAAACAATCCTGACAGTCTGTGACCTGCTCCTTCTGAACTCCTCTGGTCTCACAAACAATCCTGACAGTCTGTGACCTGTTCCTTCTGAACTCCTCTGGTCTCACAAACAATCCTGACAGTCTGTGACTTGTTCCTTCTGAACTCCTCTGGTCTCACAAACAATCCTGACAGTCTGTGAACTGTTCCTTCTGAACTCCTCTGGTCTCACAAACAATCCTGACAGTCTGTGACCTGTTCCTTCTGAACTCCTCTGGTCTCACAAACAATCCTGACAGTCTGTGACCTGTTCCTTCTGAACTCCTCTGGTCTCACAAACAATCCTGACAGTCTGTGACCTGTTCCTTCTGAACTCCTCTGGTCCAAGAAACAATCCTGACCGTCTGTGACCTGCTCCTTCTGAACTCCTCTGGTCTGCTGTCCAGTCATTTGGGAGGTAGTGATAAACACACTGCAGTACTATGTAGTGAATAAGAGCTGAGGACAGACCAGACCAGAGCGCTCTCTAACTCCCAGCTCTGAAATCCTCAGCGCTACCATTATTTATCTCAATCAGCTCCTTGTTTGAGACACTTTCAGGCAATTAAAGATAGTTGGAGTTACAAATTTGTTACAAATCAAGCTTGTTGAGATCCTGCTAAAATTGAGACGACAGGGGGGGGCTGAGGGAGCGGGTGGGATTGGTTTCTGCAAACCTGCCTCTGTCCCGAGTTCCCGAGTGTGGAGGTCTGATAGTAACGAGGGGAAAAGGGTCAGTCGTTTCCTGGGCCGTCTCCATTAGCGAACAAACAGGACCATTGTGGAGCCTTTGGAAGTGATGAGGTTGCAAATGGAATCCTGCAGGAGGAAACAAAGATGAGGGGATTGTTTAGTGTAACAGGACTCTGGGGCAGGTGCCCCTCTCAGACACTTTAATTGATCTAATTTGTTACTTATACCTCTCCGATCAAGCTGCTATCATTGCTGGGCTGTCCGATAGAGAGTCCTAGCCCCGGCCGGGCTCTGCTACTGTGTCACAGACAGAGGGGAGAACGAGAGAGAGAGAGAGAGAGAGAGAGAGGGGGTAGAGAGGTTGGGGAGACTAAGGGCAGAGAGGGAGGCCAAGCTCACCAGCCAGCCAGCCAGCCAGTGAGACCAGGACCAGGGCTCTACCCTTACCGGCTTAATTTCAGCAGCGTTAGTTCACCTGGCCCTGAAACGAGACGCTCCCAAATATCCCAATTACACTAGCACTTCTTGTCCTTTTGTAACAGGAATTCTTTTTTTTTTTTTTCTGTACCCCCGAGAACACAAAGTCTACAGTTGTCCAGTGGAATATCTCAGACGATGTGCTCAAGCAGGCATGTCTGTTTGACAGGAAGTTAGAGGATTGTATGTGCTTTTAATGGCCTCAATTGAACACCGTATCAGGCCACTGTTCTGTAAACGGACATTTTACAGCTGCTGTGGGTCATGTACAATGTTATTGATCTGGGCATCATGGATTCTTTAGCTGCTAGGATCTTGTTTATGCTGTCATTACTGCTACTGTTTGGCACAACGTTTTTCAAGATTGCGTCCTGTCATGAGGTTTAGTCCATTTCACATGGCTTGACTTTGTTCAGTTCCTGATATGGAGATGTAGACCATATCATCTCTGTGGTGTAACCATACTGGGGACAAGGCTGAGACCTGTCTCTTATGGTTTAAGTTTGGGGTACTTTCTTGGTGCATAATGTTTGACCAATCAAGTTTCTACCCAGTTGGACTCTGTATCACAGTGCTGGTTTGGCCTTTCAAGGTCGCGTGGCTTCATAGACTTCTATGCCATGTTTCTGTGTGCTTTTGGCTATTTCTGTTGGCCTTTTGTTATTTCAGCCCCCTCCTGTCAGTGTCTTAAAAGTTGTCATGAGAGGGGTGAGAGCACAACAAGCTGCATGCCCGCAGCTCCTCACGCATTTCAACTTGGCTGTCAACGGACAAGATGGGCGCAATTCACCCCAATTAGCCAAATCCTCTCAGATTTTCTAAAACAAATCGCATTTTTATTTCGCCCGCGTCCATCATCTGCCAATTTCACTGGAAGTAAGAGTGCCACCAATTAATGACCGGGGTCCGGCGGCGGCACCATGCACCACCAGCCCTGCCCTCCCTGGCACTGGTGCAGCATGTTTCAAGCGTCGGGTGGCATCTTGTGATGCCGGCTCTTCATCAACAGTAAAGCAAATGAAATGAGACTAATAGGAAGCTAGTTTCCAGGCAGCCGCTGATTAAAAGGTCTATGGAGCTCCCGAGGCATCGCCTGCGTCCAGGTCTCCTACATCACATCGGGGAGGGGGACTCTAGATTGCTCCTGTGATGTCATTTCGGACATCAGCACGTCTGTCTCCCTAAGGGTCCTCCCATCCTTCCCTCAGACTCATTTGTTTTGGGTGGTTGCTACGCGTGGCTAGGAAATCTACACTTCTTCCTTTGGGGTGTTAATTAAGGAGAGCATCCAAAATTAATCAGCAAATTCACCAGGGCGAAGGGGGATCAGTCTGAAGGCCGGGAAACAAAGTGCTCTCGCACCGTGGAGAAAGGAGCCTTCGGCTATGGCCACGGAGATAAACAAGTGCACAGACGGCGATGTGACACACAAATTCATATAAGTATATCATTTTACACTCATTTTCCTTGTCAGCTTGTCACATTGAATTATAAAGGTTGATTCGCTTATCTGGCTAAGTGCGATCACACACGCCCGGTCATCTGAATATCGTCATATGGTCAACGTCTCCAGTGAAAGAGCTAGGCTAACTGGGCTAACCAGAGTTACAGTGGAAGCTCCTCTGAAGTTAGGCCAAACTCAGCCAAACGGACAGTGACCCTTCCGAAAGTCACGGGATGTTCACTCGACCAGCTGAAGCTTATCTCACAATCCAAACTCCCACTCTGCAATCCTGCATTTGATCTCCCATGTCTCAAGCAAAACACCCTCTCTGTCCCGTACTACTTTCATTCACTTTCATCTCTTTTCCTCCACCTTCAACACCTAAACATACTTAGATGTTACTAAATTTTTGTCTTTTTAATTTATCTTTGGAGTTTTTTTTTTTTTGCACAGTCTAATTAGCACAGCGCCTGGAGGCTATTTGTGACCTTTCAGTATGTAAATACACCGGCGATGCCTCTCTCTCGTTCCCCATGACAGGAGCCGGGTGGGGTGTAACACGGAGGCACTTGGCTGGGGTGACACCACTAAGGGCATGTTTGGCAGTTAACTATTGATATGAGTGAGCGAGGTGTTTGGTTCCGCGCCGTGGCAGCAGATTGATGGGTGACAGGTGTGACACTATTGCCTGACGCAATGCGGGGACACTGTCTCCTGTCACTTAACTCCTCTCCAATGAGGAGGGAATCATGAGGCCTGTCCTTCAAGGTCTCCTGGGTGAGAGAGAGGGCCTCTCTGAGGGGGAAACAGTGGCACTAGCATGAACAGGCACAGGAGGCTGCTGAGGGGAGGACAGCTCATAATAATAGCTGGACTTAAGTGAATGGAATGGTATATAACTCAAGGAAACCAAGTGTTTGATGTGGCAATACCATTTTCATTCCATTCCAGCCATTACTACGAGCCCGACCTACCCAATGAAGGTGTCACCAGCCGTCTGCGGTGGAGAGGCAGGAAGGCAGGCTGCACCCATTGCCATCTACTATAAGTGTACAACATGTTTCTGGATTTGACACGCCGTTGTCCTTTTTCTGTTAGGAGGTGGAAAGACCTCATGCTGCTAACATGGGTTTGGATGAGAAGGTTCAAAATCAGCATAGAATGGGACATTCAGAGATACACTACTGTATGATGGACTGACTGGTTTACATGTGTATGATGTGAGAATGTATTTTAAGGGAAGGTGATGCCAAAGAAAAATGTCCATCCTGTATGGACAATAAAGTTTTCTATTCTACTAGGGGTTTTGGCTGTGGCTTCCTACACAGTACGGCTATCGCTACCTAGAGGAGTAAAATATTCGAATTCGCTCTATAGTGTTGAAAATATATCATTGTCTAAGTGATAATATATGTGAAACGAAATGGCCTGCGGTGTCAGTTCATTTTCACCTATTTTTTTTTTCTTCATAGATGACACCCCCGTTTTCCAGTAGGCTAATATATATACATTAGCTGGTCCTAGTTAAGTGGTCCACTGGGTCAGAGGGGTGGTCAGGCAGATCTGTCTGGACTATTGATTGGGGTAGAGTACAGGCCCTACATTCTATACAGTCCTGTCCTGGCATGGGGGCTGAGGAAAGACTCTTTTGGCCTAGTTTAGTTTTACGTTTTATTAGTCGTTTTCTTTAGTTTTAGTTTTAAGTTTTATTCAAGTTTTATTAGTCGTTTTCAAGTTTTATTTTAGTCGTATGTACAGGATACACATGGTATATACCGTCTAACGAAATGCTTACTTGCAGAAATGCTTACTTGCAGGTTCCTTCTGGACAGTGCAACAAGGATAAATAATAAAAGATAAGAATGCCAACATGAAGTAAATGGCTCAGTGGAATTGAATAAACATAGTGCTGCAATGCACTGATGACAGAGTCCTGGTCCAACTAACAGACTGTCTGGCTACCCACACACTTCGTTCAGCTCATTGTGAGAACTTATTGAGGGAACAAAAAGTGTTTCTGACAGGTGCTTTTCTTGACCCCCAAAATGGCCTGTGTTGAATTGTGTTGAATTGTGATATGGATTTTATTCCTCTGAGACGTTCTAAAGTGTTTTTACCCACATTAGCATACATTAGAAACGAGCGGTGGATTGCCAAACTACATTACTTTAAAAGACAACTGGAGATCTGCATATTGTGAATATGAACGAGGACCAGTAGTACGGAATATTAATTGATGGTAATCTCCTTTGCCAGATCATGATTCTGAAATGAGCCAACTCTGACCTGTTTTAGTGGTAAATATAGTTACAGGGGGAAAAGATATGTAGAGAGTTTTAACACACACACACACTCGCACACACACACGGCTGAATAACTTACGAGGGTTGTCATCCTTTGTACAAAAGCATAAACAACACTGCAGACAAGACACAGCCGTGTGGAAATACCGCTGTAATGCATGAGTCGTAATTGTTTTACTTGAGCTGGCGTTTAATGTATGAATAATGTGTACAAATGGCACGTCTCTCCTTCCATTTGCAGAGAGCAGTGGTGTATTCATGGACTGCCGGTGGTCTCCAGGGGCCGCCTCGCCCCCTTCAGCTGTATTAAATACCTCTAAAGTGTATAATTGCTGATCAGAGAGGCTGTTTGGTGTGTAACGGCCTTCTTTCTCAGAGTGGAGGATGGTGGGAGGGGGAGAAGGAAGGAACGCTACACCTCAGGTATCATTTTGCTATATTTGTTCACAGCGGCTGGTTGCTGGTTGCAAGCAGTGGAAGACACACAGCGGAGTGGTTCAGTCAATGGGAGCAGTGGTGTCTCTTTACCAGGGCCTTTGTGTGGAGAACAGGTTGGGTTGTAGCATTGTGGCTCTAACCGGCAGAGCTGACATAGATCCAGTTAATAACTAAAGGCCCCCACTCCACAGTGGGATCCCTATCTGCCTGCCACACTGACCTCTGAGAGGAGCTACCCAGGGGGCCTTGGTGTCCCTGTCCCCTGGTCACAATGAGGGGCATCCAGCATCGCCCTCCACCCCCCTCCAGACAGTGCACCTGCCCAGCTACCCCCCATCCCCCAGAGTGGTGTCTGTGTGCGGCCAGGGCCGACATTCCACTCGGACACTGATGCAGAGTGACCAAAGTGACCGTTTCACAGAAGCTGCCCTCTAGTAGAGCTGTGCTGGAGCCAGACGCAGGCAGGCAGGCAGGCTGGAGAGAACAGGGGACAGGAGGGGACACAGGATGGACATCCTTAACTGTAAGGCGACAGACTCACTGGTACATGTTTGTCTAGAAGGCCATTTTAAGGCAGCTGCCAACATATTTAAGTCATGGACATTGCTGTCTGAGATCACACAACTGTATTGTATAGAATGTTCCCAACACAAGAAGTTTGATAAGAGTGCTTTTAGCTTGGCTGCCCCATCATATCGGAACACTTTGCCGATGGTTTTAAATCCCGGATTGGAGGGCTGCTGTCCACAGATTGCGTGTTTTTAAACCTGCTCTTTTTAAGTTCAGTCAGTCACTTTGCACTGTTTTAACTTCTATTCATTGTTCTGTTTCATGTTGTGCCGTGTCTCATGTGGAACTATATGTGTGCTGCTCTCAGTCTTGGCCAGGGCTCACTTGAAAAAGAAATGTTGTCTCAATGTGACCTCTGGTTAAATAAAGGATACATAAAACATAAAATGAGAGAGACAGGACAAAGGGAGATAAGTCTCCACAAAGACAACAGCAGAGAGCTGCAAAAAAGCTAGTCATCAGAATCACAGAATGAAATGCAAGCGAGAGAGAGAGAGAGAGAGAGAGATTCAAGCCTATATAGAACAGCTATTTGAAATGACAACAGAGTTATAGTTATGCGTAGTGTTTAACACCACTAAACGAGTAGGGATCATATGTGACTGGAAATGGAATCTGTTAATGAAGTGAAGATTCACACCCTTTAGTTTTTATTATTATATTTAACATGAACCTTTTATCTTGTACTTATTATGTTGTTAAACATAATCCCAGCAAAATTATTTGAATATAAATATTTACTATAGTTGGATATTATAATATTTATTATTTTACTTGATTTCTGTCTTCTTTAATTATGAAATTAACAATTCAGATTAAGTGAACAATATGAAGGTCATTTATACATAAAGTGGTCTAAAAGCGTGAAGTGTCTTATCGATACCTTGACAGATTTTTATTATTCCAGCAAATTTGAGCCGTTTCAAAATGTTTATGGTCAAAATTGTCCCCTGAAATGTCCAAATTGAAGACCTGAGACTCAATGTTAAAGGCCAAGGCCAGTCAAATTGAGGAAATAGTACAGAATGAATAGCAGGAAACTAAAAGTTTGTTCTCAATTAAATATGAATGCTTAGAGGCAAATCCTGTCACCGCGGCAAATATTTCACTCCTTCCCGAATGTGAAGATAGGAAGCTTGAGCTAGCAGGAACGTGTTGATTAATGAAAGACAAACCTTCGCCAATTTAGTGCACATTTTCCTCCTCCCTCCCTCCTTCCCTCCTAGCCTTGTTAGTCCTCAGCCTTAGGTGGAATCATTGAGCAGAGGTTTGCTGTGGCACAGGTCCCTCTGAAAGAGAGAATAGAGCAGAGAGAGGGTTGAAATAATTTGTTTAATTTGGAGCAGCTCCCCTCGCAGCAGGTGATGATGGGGATATGGGGGTTGAGGAGGGTTTGGGGGGGGGGGGTTGTTGTTGGGACGAGGGGGCTTGGTAGCGGGCGGCTTGGGTGCCCCATGTCACACTTCACTTGCCCCAGCTGCAGACCCTTGGTGTCGGCCTGACCCCCCCCCCCCACACACCCCCCACACGACCCTTGCCAACACAAAACCAGCTCCTAATTATCTCTGAATAGCAGTTTCATTTAACCCTAACTTGTGCTAATGGATTGTGATAGGTAGATGAGGGGAAAGAAATTAAGATTCTTCCTCCTTGTTAATTGTCACGACACCCATTGTCAGATTCTTGTTATTGTTAGACTTTTGTGCCTCCTGGTTTGACCCGCAAGACCCAGACTGACCAAAGACTCCATTTGTGTGTGTAATTGCCCCATAGAACTAAAGAGAGGGAAATTTAATAAGAAACAGGGTGAACCGACAACCAATTGTAGAGAACTGGCTCATTGTGAAATCTCTGTATACACTTATAATCGATTTGCAGCTAAACTTTTCCAGAGAATTGTCAGCCAGTGAAAACCCCAGATCAGTATAGAACAACACTATGATTCATCCCTCCTGCTCTTTCCTGGGAACATGGCAGACAACGGAACAGCAAAACAACAAACAGTTTGGCCTGAAAGGCCACTGTAGCCTGTGGTCTTCTGTGGAGGTAATGGTCAGACAGCGGTGGCAGTTGGTCACTGGAAAAGCGGTTGGACGGTCAGTGAAGTAGGTAAAGGGCACTCGAGCTGCGGCTCCAACAGAGAGAGACTGAAGTGCTTCAGTTCAGCCGAGAGGGACGGGAACGAGGACAGAACTCGCTGCTGTGGAGGGTCGTCATTGGAAACGAGAGTGTCATCAGACAGGGCAGGTCAGGGGTCAGCTCTGGTTCTGATGAGTCCGTGGCCCCTCGCTGCCTCCTCTCTGCACGTAAATGTCTGTTACAGAGAGAAAACAGTGGACAGAACAACAATAAAAATGTTAACAACTAATAGTGGTGGTGTTCAATTATTGTGGAGTATTGTATAATATCATTGTTATTGTAAGTGGGCACTAGTACTTAGTGTGATAATGATTATTCTTAAAATTCTTATTCACTATAGATGACCATAAACCTTTGGGGGATCTCGACTCACCCAATATAGGTCCATCCATCCACTGTACTTGATGGTTATCGTTGGAGAGGCTGGACCCCTATAGCTGGACACACACTGTTTGCTCTGGCTTTACAGTCTGTGGACTTACATTACAATGTGTAGATTTAGTGATTCTGAAAAAAGTCATGGGGCTTTCTAGAAAGAGAATGGCGGCTGCTCTCCCCCCTCCTGCCCCACTGGAAGCCCCCAATGTCTGTCAGACTCGGCTCCAAACAGATGGCAGGCATTCAACAGTGGGGCCCCAGCTTTGCTAAGCTAAAATACCTGATTACAATTCACCAATACAATTCAAATATGATACCGGGGCTTAGGGATAATGCCTCTGTAACCATATCATTTATTTTCTCCATGTACTCTTTATCCACGTCTTACTGGGAGAGGAGACCACAAAGCCTTCACCAAACAGATACAACAAATAGAAGCTGGTTCGTTGTTTTCCCTGTTTGCCAGCTGGGTTTATCTGTCCAGTTCTAGCTTTTCTTTAGAAATGTGTACAGTTATTTTTGTTAAACAAAAAATGTGATTTTTATTCTGGATATAATTTTGGGGAATTGGTCTGTTGTCGTTTTTTTTTGTTGCTACATGTCATTGTTTTAGGAAATGAGTGAATAAATAATGGAAGTAGCAATACGTATGGTTTAACTTCTACTTCTGATATTTTGTGGAATGACAGTGATTAATTAAAATGGTATGCTACATTCAAATGCATGCAGTTTATTTAGATTTGACAAATATATTCATTTTTAGAACAAAGTCATACATATACAATGTTGTGCTCTTGCTTCCTATTAATGATGACCTATATTAGTGTAATCCTTTAGGCAAATGTCTTTAAAATGACATTACCATTATGAACATAGAAGTACAGTATAAATACAATATCTATTTGAATAAATTATACATAATTATGTAATATGTTTTGAGTCTCTAACTTGTTGTTGAATACAATAGCGATACAAACTTTTTTATATTGACATATATGTAGATCGTGGGTGGCTCTTTCTCTCAAGTAGGGTGAAAAGGGAGTATTTTAATAAATTATTGCTTAAGTCACTATATGTAGTGATCTCAGCTCAGTTGAATCAGATGTCGAGATTAACAAACTGAATTACAGACCAATACTTTTTTCCCATGACTAGGGTTGCAAAGCTACCGGTAATTTACTAAAGTTACCATTTTGGTAATTAACAGGTAATCTATGGCAGTCTATGGTAACTTTGGTAATTTATACTTGAATAACTTAAATATATATATTCACATATAGTTTGAATTGTTAATTTTTTTGTCCATATAATGGATAGACCATATGGTTCAAGAGAAAATAGCCTAATTCATTTAAAAAGCACCTAATCAACAACGGCATTATTTTCAATTAACTCTGCAACTCTTCCAACTATTGTCTTTTTTCACAACTACCACTAGTTTGGCGACAACACATTTACAACAAAGACATATTGACGTAGTTAAATAAATTCAATTTAGTAAAAAATATATAAAGGATATTTCAGGTGAAAACCTCATATTTAAACCCTAATGGTATTCACTAAATTGATGGTTTATATTTAGGATGTTTTACAGCTTTGTCATGATGTGTTTTATTTGAAAAATAATCTTAGATTATTTATATATTTTACATGTGATAAGGCCACACACAGAGGGCCAGAGATAATGACAGACACCTGTGAGAATCTGAAGTACCCAAAAAGGCCACAAGATGTCATCTGATAAAATTCCCAAAAAAGCTTGAAAATGACCAAAATTCTGGTAGAAAGTTTCCAGTAATATACCCTCCCTTTGCAAACCTATCCATGACCATAAGTGGGGTTCTTTTAAAACCTGCTTTGGTAAAAACTAGTGTTGTCAGAGTTAATCACTTAACTCAAGTTAGCTTAAAGAAAATTGGTACACATTTTTTTCTCTCTATTAACCGCATACAAATCAGTGTGTGATGACGCAGTGCACACAATATTTACTTTTTCGCTTTAGATTTCATGTACCGAATAAAAATCTAAAGTTTAATATGTTTCCATCGCTTTTTAAACTACTGATAGTTTCGTCACAAAAACTGTTGTGTTAAATAGACAATGTGCCTTGTCTGGTCTTGACACGTGCGCTCTAGCTAACAGCTCACAGAGACAGCAGATAGGATAGTCTACAGGATGAGATTATAATGAATAGGAGCGAGAATATTTTTTTATTTGTCAAATGGCTGTCAAGCATTTATCATCATGTCACCAGAATAAGACCCTCAATATTTATTGGAAAGGACTAAAGAATCAAGCTCATCACCGTGCACTTTCACCACCCTGTGAAGTTCATCATAACTTATTTAATCTGTAGCCTAATAAACTGCATGGTTTCTCGAATCCTAGTTCCTCCACACACCCTATCATCACGTGACTTCAAGTTTACTTTGATATGATGGCTATTATATCAATCTTTGCGCATAAAGGCATTTCCAATGCCATTTCTCGCATAGTATATTTTACCGACACAAAAAGATCCCACCATGTCGATCGGCCAAAATATCTGTTGGCATTTATAAAATTGTACCAAAACTTCCTGTTTGCATCACAGCTTTCGTGATTAAAAAAAAATATTAAAACTTTATCAATTTACCTGATTTTGGTTGTCGTTACTTTGGACAAAATCAAGACGTCAATGTTCTTGTAATGCTTTTTGTATAAAACCATATTCAATTACAGCTCAATTTTAGCAAATTCTGAATTTGCCATTAATTGCGATTAATCACAGCAAATCCTGCGATTAACTCGATTAAATGTTTTACTGTTTGACAGCTCTAGTGAAAAAACACATGTTTGCCTGACACTAAAATGTCTAGTCAAGCTCCCAGGATTAAAATGTGTCTCAATGCTTCAATAGTTAATGACTATGGCCCAGATATCCTTGCATCCCCACAGCTGTATTTGTGCCCCTACACCAGACAGTGAGTCTATCTGGGACTGTAGCTATATCCCCTAGTTTATTTCCACAACACACATCACTCTGTCCTCAACCTGAACACTCCTCACTATACTGTAGCACAGTATGGGTTCTGGGGGACCTCCCCCAGATTACTTTTTTGAATTTTTAAAGCAATTTTCCTACAATTCTACACTGTTTCTTAACAGGGGTAATCCATATTTATGGACAGAACACACTTAGGTTTTATCACAATAAATTATATTTGAAAAAGTGTTTTTAATTACAATTTTTTTGTGTGTGTGTGGGGGGATAATAAAATGTATCTCGGTAATATGGGTAATATTTGAACGGTTTGGGCTAGAGCAGGGGTCTACAACCTTTTCTTTCATAAGAGCTACTTTATACTCATATACAGCCTGCATATTTTGTTATTGTGTAGGCCTACTTTGATTAATAGAAACAAAGAACAGCACTACATACATAATGTAATTTGCATTTTGGTTCTTAACACCACACATTTTAAACAAAACAAAATTCTACAGTTGCCTTCTTTGAGAATCTTGCCTTTTTAAGATGAGAGAAAATAAAAGGGTTTTACATTTGAACACATCTGTAGTCTGCAGGACTAGGCTACTATCAATTCTTTGTAATTTGTCATTCTGTTTTATAGTGGCATTTTGAGCAACAACCACAGTGAGTAGGCTACAAATTTCACAACAAATCGTGAAGAAACAGAATAATCATGAAAAGTATGAGGAATAACAAAAGTGTAGTCAGCAAGCACATTACTTGACCGTTCCGCTTTCCCTTTGACATGGACTTTTTTTGGCGCAATTGTTTGAAGCGCTGTCACGTTAGTGTCACCATGAACATGTTTAAAATGTACTTGTCTCAGCAGCATACATATTTGATGCAACGAGGGTAGAAATGGCTTATTTGCTCGATATTACTTACCTTGCCGGGCAGCGCTGTTTCATCGAGATTCAAATGTCCTGTGCATAGGCGCATCCAGACCCAGCTTGGCTACATTGTAATCACGAAGCGGCCACAGTGCACTCGCATATGGGGCCAGGCAAGGACTGTAACGTTTGTAACTGAATGAAAACATTTTAGCAATGTTATTTAACCGGTTGATACTGTAGATGGCCAAAATGTGAAATGCCTGTAAAATTATTTCACAGATTTCAACATGTAAAATTAGGCCTACTGATTATTTCTCAGTATCTACTTGCGAGCTACACATTGACATCCATTAAGCCACCGGACATGCAGTTTTCTGCAAAGGTTCAACTTTTGCTAGGCTGATGGAAGGGCAGGCTACTCGGAGTCAGAGCCTGCGATACAGCGAAGCTTAATCAGACCTGCCAGGCTACCAAGATCATCATGATTCTTACAGGCGAAGTGAAATGATACAATGAATTTGCTCGTGGTGCACGGCACTAAAATGTAACGACACCCTGAGTGCATCTGACATGAAACAACTATACACATGTAACAACAGCACAACAAAATGGATAAAACATTTTCTTTTGCAGGTGCCTATTCATTTTAACGAGTGTTTTCTAACAGCACTGAACCAAAACAGTGGCACCTTGACGCAAAACGTTCCAGTGGTCAAAACCACTCATCTTGAGGTGATGGGGAGGGGGTGCAAAATGCAATCTGTTCATTATTATATCAAATTGTAAAATGGACATCCATTTTAAGAAAGACTAGCTCAACACATTACTAATCATTGAACATGACAAATGACCCAATAGATCATGATCTTTTTCTGGCAAAAAAACGTGGGGGTGCAAAAACCTTATTTTGAAAGCGGGGGGCAGTTGCTCCACTGTTCAGGTTCCTATGGTGGGTGTTGATGTGGCTATGATGTTCAGTGTGGTTTTGGATGGATTACTACTGCGGTGTTGAGGGTGAGGTATGTTACGATCAGTGGGGGTTTTGAGTTGGTACTAGGTTATCCCTCCACCCACACCTTCAGCAGGCCTGGCCGGGCTCCTGCTCCCCAACACCAAGCCCTTAGTGGCATCACAGTCTGCCCCACATCCCAAACACCAACCACCTTAATTTGCGATTCAGCTCCTTATTTTTGTTTGGTTTCCCCTCCGGCTGCTAATTAATGCTTAATCAAAACTGCTGAACTGAGCTTGTAGAAAAATTCATGAATATTAAACTGAGCCTGAAAAAAAATGATCTCTCTCGTTTTCTCTCATTTTTTTTCATAGGGAGGTTGTTGGCTCCATTTGTATTTGTTACTGTCAGAGGTTTGAGGCACTCCACGTTTTCACGTTTTATTCCAGTAACAGTGATGGAAGATATGGAGATATGGAGGCACTTGTAACCAATCCAGACAGAATTGAAAGGAGTTTTCCTTGTCACTTTGATCTATGGGTGTTTCCATTGTAAGCATTGGATTGTTTCGAGGGTCCACCTTGTTGAAGACAGTTAAGTGGGATAGAGATAATACTGTTTTGGTTTGGAGGCATTTTAGAGGGTGAACAAATGAACACATAAACACATTATCCATTATTTGATCACACCACAATCCTTGTGAGTCAGAACAGTGTGGTCCGCTGTATAGTGAAGGTCCATTTGTATTCTTTGACAATTTTGCCAGTAAAAGTAAGTAAAATTCTCACAAAAATATGAATTTATATTTATTTTTTGAAGGTACTTTTTACTCAGTGCAGAAACTATGTAGAAGAGCAAATAAGTAACATTTGACTATTCCTATATTTCAATGGGTTGTTTAGTTATTATTTCCCTCAAAAGATTAAACCTTATCTTTTTCCTTCAGACATACTTAAGGCAATTATTCTTATGAAGTTAACTTCTTAATTGTGCATTGTGTTTCTTGGTGACTTAATTGAACATGATTATTAATATCTCCTTGGAGGAAGACCTGTCATGTTTCTTTGTGACTGATATCTTAGCAAGCGGAAAATCTTAAGAAATATACACTAACTGCTGCTGTTTATCATATTTTATTAAAAACTATGAAATTAAAATGTATTTATTCAGATGCTAAACATTTTATTATTTAAAAAATTCACACAAGAAATGCTTCTGCAGGACAGTTGATTTAAATAACATTCATGACAACACAATCATGCTCCCTTTTTAGAGAAATAAACATATGCCTATTTTTACATCAGTGACTAAATCGAAAATGGCGTTGAAGGCACCCAAATTCAAATCTTGGTGACAATTCCTCTGAAGTTACCCAAATATAATTTGACTCCTGACAAGGGGATGTAATTTATAAAACAGAACATGCCTATCAGTGGAACCCACATTTGCATAATTCGGATACTTCCATTTCCGCCAGCGATGGTTTTTGACTAAGAGGCATGGAGTGAGAACGGTCAATACACAGCGAGCGAGAGAGAGGGGGGGCAACCATCGGAGCCATCAGAGTAAACAAAACAAATTTAGCTTGGCGAAAACAACGCTTACCCCAGCTGGTAGTCGGAGATGACCGAGGCGTACGACGGGGTTGACGCCCTGAGCAGCAGCCTTGACATTCAGCTGAGCGGTTCGGAGAGGACTGGGGGAAACAAAAGTACTCTTGGAGTTGTTTTAGTGACGGGATGACAAAAATGACTGAACTGACGATAATGCCATGTAGCTCGTTTGCTCTAATTGTTGATTCAATTTGCTAATGACTAATTTGATGTAAGTGGCAGACACATCTCCGTGTGTTCGGGATATGGTAAAATAGACGGGAGGTGGCGTGATGGCTTGTCACGGAAGGGTTGCTCAGCTCTGCTCTCCGTTGAATGTTCGATGAGAAGATCACTCTTAATAGTTTTTGATTTGTTTATTTTCTAATGCAGTGCTTTGGAACACACTCCAGCGGTCATGGTTTTGGCACCCCCCTTCCTCCCTACACTCTGTGCCCCCCCCCCCCCCCCCCCNTGTTGTTGCATTTTGTTGAAAGATCTCCTTTTAATATGCTTGTCCAGTGCAGCCATGTACCCCAAACCAGCTCACTGTAAAGATATTCAGAGTATTTGCTTAAAAATAACAAATGGATTGGCTTCAGCTCACAGTTTCTATCAAGATAAAAACATCTGAGTCTGGAGAGGAAAGCACACTTCTTTATTTCAGGGAAGCAAAATGAAACATGTTTAGTGAAACAACAATGATGACTGGAATCTGAATATGTGAACTGGTCAAACATTTCCAAAGCATCTTTTGTTCTTTTGACCCTGAGCAGACTCTTAAACAGACTAGTCTTTCTTCTAGTTCAAATGGCCGGCCAAATATTTATCCCAGAACAACTTCCTCTGGTGAGGGTTATATCAAACTTCAAACCGGACGTACAATATGTTAAAACGATGTGTGTGTAAGGTTGAATACTGATCGACTGATTATTATCTGGATACATATTAAAACCAAACTCCCAGAGAGAGAGATGAAGAAAGACTTACCCAGGAATGCTAGAGAAAACCTCAGAGTGCAACTCTCCTGTTGCTTCCTGCCTTTGCCAAGTCTGTTGGGTTGAAATCAATAGTCCGTGTCGTCTAAAGTATCCTGCAGTTTAGGAAATTATTCTCCACTCTACTTTCCTACTTTGGCTTTGCTACAATATGTACACAGTACTCCCTTGCTGAGTTAAGGATTCCAAAGACCGCAAAACTCTTTGGTTTTTGTCTTATATTGCATCACTTGATGTGTTTCCTACATTGTATGACTTGCAAATTGTTCTATGATATTGAATGGGATTGACATTTTTAAATGTTAATGCATAGAATATTTCATATTTTCATAATGGGCGATGGAAAACGGCAGTCTAATTAAAATAGAATGATATTTTCTCTCTCACGTCGTCTGGGGCCAGTGAGTGTGTTGCTATGGAGATTGGGAATAAATATGGTCATGTATTCATGTATTAATTCATACATCTGACTAGATATTTATTTGTGTATGCTCATGTATTCATTTATTAATTTATACATTTGGATGGTTATTTTATCTGGACAAACAAGACTTCAGTAAAAGGATGATTCTATGATGGCACATAATTCTAATAATTATGTAGCTTGTCAAAATCAGGGGTCTAGACTGTCAGAAAACACTGAAATGAATGGTATTTGAATTGGATTTGTTCTTCATCAAACAAGGTGACATCACCACTCCATCGCTCTCTCTTGATGTCTCTGATCGCATTCTCTTTTGCTATTTTCAGCACAAGAAAAACGTAGGAAAATAAAACTTCAAGTAGAACTCTCTAGTACTTTATTGAGGGAAAATGTACTTGCTCTGACTGTGATATCTGGTTGTCTCAACTAGCTATCTTAAGATGAATGCATGAATTGTAAGTCACTCTGGATTAAAGTGTCTATTAAATGACTAAAATGTAAATGCTTGTTGTGATGTGAAACTATAGACCTAGAAAGGAGAGCCACCAGGGTCACAGGGGAGTGTCAGTTTAGGGCACTTTTATATTAGTATTGATAAATAAACATTATTTCAAACATCTGTCAGGCCCTGTTAAATATCCTCACCGTGCTTCAGTGACTCCAGAAACCCAGGGCATTGAATATTTAATTATTGTACTAACTGAATAATCAGAAAGTCAATTTCCAAACAACCGCCCGCATTCGGAAAGACAATTGCATTTGTAATATGTGAATGTGTGGTATCCTCCTCTCTCACCCCCGCCATGCCTTCTCAAAGTCTCACACTGAAGGACCAGTACTAAGGCTTCTCCAGCTATTCACCTAATTACATGCTTAACTCTGTACTTGTGAACTTGTATACCATTAACAGTTATGCAGGCCAGAACCAGGACTCCGAGGAGTGATGTGATGTGGTCCCGTGTGGCTCAGTTGTTAGAGCAGGACGATTGCAACGGCAGGATTATGGGTTAGATTCCCACAGGGGGACCAGTACGAAAATGTAAACACTCAGTACTTACTGTAAGTCTCTCTGGATATGAGCGTCTGCTAAATGACTAAAATGGAAATGTGATGTGAAGAAACATCAGGAACAGGGATGTCCATGAAATTAGCCACTTGATAATTGATTAGCCTCTTGTAAAGAGGAACAGATTCCAGAAGACAGCGGTGTTACTGTTGTTGACTCTTGACCTTTTAGAGGGATATAGGAATAGAGAATGTATAAATACTATAGGCTCTTTGAGACGTATGGAAGTTGAGCTCAGGCAAGACGGGGTTAATCATGTGTGTACTGTAGTTCAAACTATTCATTACTAGCGTTAACCTTATAGTACATGTTTAACCGTTTAAAAATATCTCATATTGTCATTTGAATGTGTTACACTGTATTTTTATTATTATGTTTGTAATGAAAGTCTTAGAAACGGTGTATTTAATATAGATATGCTACTTTTTTTATTATATAAGTGGAGTTATTATATATTAAATTAATAAATTAATGATAATTCACATGGTAATTATTATTCAAATTTGAATTAACAGTCAATGATAAAAATACTATTAGCAATCAACACAATGATAATACACAATAATATACACAATTTTCCTAATAATAACATTGTGATTTCCATAATAGACCAATACGTGTAGTTATGTATTCACACAGAGGCATAATATAGAATTATTGTTTTCCTCTATGATAAACAATTATGCACCAGTTGTCAATATCAAAATGTCCATGATTTGATTTAATTCTAATAGAAGTCCCAGGGCAATACATGAGGCAGTTAGTTAATAGAAGACAAATGATTAAAGCTTCTCTCTCTCTCATAACCACAATAATACTCTCATTGGTTTGACTATGCAGTGATAAAACAACTCACACTATACAAATACTGGAGTTAACTTTGAGTTAGCTGTACCCTTCCCTGCATATCATTTGAAATGTATACCGTGTGTATAAGTGAAAAGAGCATGTGAATTTATGAGGAAATATCTTAGCATCTGGGACAGAAATGTGACCGATACTGTAGGTGTTAAAAGACACCTTTGATAGATACCGTTCTTATTGTCCCCGTTGATCCGAGTGCTGTGTGTGTTTGCTTGCCCGCGTGTGTTTGTGTGTGTGTATTGACAGCGTGTGTGTCGTCTTTTGGTGCCCGGTGTGTGTTTAATCACTAGCACACTCCCCTGTACAGTGGTCCCATTGTGCTGCGAGCAGTGTGTGTGTACTGGTGTGTGGGTGTGTGTGTGTTTGGCATGCGGTACCAGGCTGGGTCAAAGCAGCTTAGTTCCGATCTGTTGGGTGACCTGCCTGGGCTGCATGCTCGCCTGGCCTCACTGACCTGGATGATTTCATTACAGAGAGGTGAGGAGCATGGCCTCAGAACCCAGGACGTCTGCTGCTAGCAGCTACACTCACACACACACACACACACACACACACACACACACACACACACACACACACACAGACACACACACACACACACACACACACAGATGAACACACACAAACACATGTGCGTACACACACACACAAACACATGTGCGAACACACATGAATGAACATGCACATGTTCGAACACATACGCGAATACACACGTGTAAGGTGAACGCAGACCCGCACACATACGCACACACACACACACCAACACACACATGAGCAAACATACTCACACCTACTACCATAGACATTCACCATGTGGACATTGTACACCAATGCTAGCTAACACATCCAATGTGAAAAACATGCACTATTTACTGTTATTCTAACAGATGTTACACATGGATTTCCATAACTCCCTCTGCCATATAGCTGTATGATTATAGCCCTTTCACACTAGTATTCATGCTATTTCTCTGTCACCACATATGCAATGTGCTTTATTCAGATCAGATTCGGGTTACTGCATTTGCATGACAGTTCTACAGTAACGACACTGTTTAGAACAGAGCTGTGGCAAAGCAGAGGTCAAGGACACGTCTTACCGCTGGGAGCCACTAGATGGCGATGTAGGTTAATGCAGTGTGTGGTTAGTGAACCCTAGTCTACGTACACACTGGGGCCTAGCCCTGGCCTAGTAGGTACAGCACATCAGATCACTGGGTTATCACATGAGGAAATGACTCAAACATCATCATTCTTCTTTATTGCACAACAGGCTACATGCAGAATCCTACCATGAAGAAAAATCTATTCTGCAGCTAGGAGAATTATAGGCTACAACTAAGCTAGGAGATCTGGTGTGAGATGGTGGCACATTTCTGAGCAAATACATGTGAGTGTTTAGGAATTATTGTGTAACTTCCCATTCTTTCTTTTTTCCTTTCTTTATATAGTTGTACACATAGAAGAGAGGAGAGGAGAGGAGAAACAAGGGGAGGAGGGGTTATGAGGCTGTGTACAGCTGTCCTCTCCTGCAGTGTTTCTAGGACACAAAGCACCTGTCTCTCTCTCTCTCTCTCTCTCTCTGTCTGTCTCTCACTCTGTCTCTGTCTGTCTGTCTGTGCATGGCTTTGAGAGGCTCAAGAGTCCTAGGGAGGGGGGAAGGAGGGAGGGAGGGAGCTGCTTAGGGCACATGAATCGCTGCCTGTCCTTGCCTGCCTTCCTGGCCCTTATGCACGGACACAAAGGGCACACACACACTGGAGAATACAAGTGTCTTCTCACTCCTCTCTTCTCATCTCTCTTCTTTTCCTCTCCTTTTCTTTTCCACCGTCTTCGTTTTCTTCCGTTTCCCTTCTCTTTCTACCTGTGTGTCTTGTCATTCTCTCGCTATAAGAAATGTTCTGGGGCTTTATGTTGCTGCTTGTTTGCTTGAAATGTAATCTGCCCATGTAACACAGAGGGAAATTGAGTCTAACAAATGTCTTGAAAGGCACATACTGCATATCAAACCCGAACCAACAAAGGCAGACAAAACGCTAACGTCTTTCCTCCCCACCAACTTGTGAAGTTGATATTTCAACAGAATAGCATGCTGACGTCCTTGGAATAAAGGCAGACAGCATTTGCTGCTGTTTTGTCTTGTGTTGTCATTTTGACTTGAATGGGGGAAAGTTGGATAGAAGAAATGGTTTTGTTTGATTAACACCCTCTCAGGGATGTCAGTTTGGTTCTTGGTGCCGTCATTTTAAGGTGAAACTCGGGGAAGCGAGAGTAAGGTTATGTAAATCGTAGCACAGGAGAAACAGTCAACAAATGTAATTGCTGTTTCTTTTCTTTTGCCAGACGGCGAGTTGACAAGAACGTTTGCAACTATTCATCCTAGACAAGCAACAGAAAGGGATGGATTTGAAACTCCGATCTATCTAATCGGTCGGGCCTTCAGAAAGTATTCACACCTCTTGACTTTTTCCACAGTTTGTTGTGTTACAGCCTCAATTCAAAATGGATTCAATTTAGATGTTGTGTCACTGTCCTACACAATACCCCATAATGCCAAAGTGAAACTGCGTTGTTAGAAATGGTTACAAATTAGTACAAAAAAGAAAATCTGAAATGTCTTCAGCCAATAACTATTCAACCTCTCTGTTATGGCAAGCCTAAATACGTTCAGGAGTAGACATGTACTTAAGTCACATAACAGGTGTTTAACATGATTTTTAAATGACTACCTCGTCTCTGTACCCCACCCATACAATTATCTGTAAGACCAGGGAGGTTTTTTAATGCCTCGCAAAGAAGGGCACCTATTGGTAGATTGATTAAAAAAAAGCAGACATTGAAATCCCTTTGAGCATGGTGAAGTTATTAATTACACTTTGGATGGTGTTTTAATACCCCCAGTCACTACAAAGATACAGGCGTCCTTCCTAACGCAGTTGCCGGAGAGGAAGGAAACCGCTCAGGGATTTCACCACGAGGCCAATGTTACAGAGTTTAATGGCTGTAAATGGAGAAATCTGAGGATGGATCAACAACATTGTAGTTACTCTACAATACTAACCTAAATGACAGAGTGAAAAGAAGGACGCCTGTACAGAATACAAATATTCAAAATCATGAATCCTGTTTGGAATAAGGCACTAAAGTAAAACTGCAAAAAATGTGTCAAAGAAAGTTACTTTATGTCCTGAATACAAAGCATTATGTTTGGGGCAAATCCAACACAACACATCACTGAGTACCACACTTCATATTTTTAAAGCATGGTGGTAGCTGCATCATGTTATGGGTCAACAGGCATAATGTGCAAATATTGTGCAATCCAGCTGTGCAAAGCTCTAGAGACTTACCCTGAAAGACTCACAGCTGTAAACGCTGCCAAAGGTGATTCTAGCATGTATTGACTCAAGGGTGTGAATACTTATAAAAATGATATATTTCTCTATTTTATTTTCAATAAATTAGAAAAAATTTCTGAAACGTGTTCACTTTGTCATTATGCTGTATTTTGGGTAAATAATCATATTTAATCAATTTTGAATTCAGGCTGTAAATTAACAACATGTGGAATAAGTCAAGGGGTATGAATACTTTCAGAAGGCCCTGTGTCTGTCTGTCTGTCTGTCTGTCTGTCTGTGTCTCTATCAACTTCTCTTTGAGGAGTAGAAAGAACAGAAGAATGGATGGTGAACTGCTGCCAATAGCATAGATAAGCATACAGAACACACTGCTGCCATAATCACACTGGCCATTACTGTCATTACCACTGTCTGACCATCACTGGCACATTATCACAGGCTGAGTGGAGTGTGTGCGTGCCTTTTGTGTGTGTGTGTGTGTGCTCACGAGGGAAGCTGCAGGGACAGCAATAACCTTTTCCACTGGGGTTATACTAATGCTCAGTAACTCTGTTGTTCTGAAATAACAAAATTACATCTCCATTCACAACTGTATAAAAATCACATAACATACCCACACAATAAGCCATTTGAAAGTCTATGTGACTGTGCTGCGGTAAATAGCATAATGTACTATAATAGCACACCATTACATATTTGGCCAGCATGGGAATCCATTTTCTGAGTAAATGAATGTCAAGGTTAAAGAAGGTTTTGTGTGTTCTGTTTGTTTGTAAAATCATCTTTGTCACGGTGATGTCTGACTTAAAGGTTATAGTTTATTGGTTCATGCATGTATTTGCTGAAATATTTAGAGCATTGGATGACTTCATTGAGTGTTAATATAGTACCACTACCTACAGTATTGCTTTAAAGGAAAAAAACAATAAAGGTAGGATGTTTTCCGGAGGAATGCAAATCCATATTCCGAAGCTAGTTTCCTTCCTGTATGTATGCAATGCATAGTATGATAATGCAATCTTGTTCCTTCAGAGACTCCAGTGTGTGTTGCTGCGGCAGCGTCGCTGTGCCTCTCCTATCCTTCGCGTCTCACTCCTTTAACAGAACACTAGATGTTTTCATCTGTCTGAAACACAGCTTTTGGTGTTAAAGAAATTCACCCTCTGTTTCTCTGAGGCGAGCTTGTAACCGTTATCATTGTTTTCACCTCGGCAGAGCTGCTCCCTAATCTGGCATGTGTTTTTAGGGGGAATTCACACACACACGCACACAGTCTCGCGCTCACACACACCTCCTCTATTCATTACTGTATCCTTAACCGTGTGTTTGTTTATTTATTTAACCCTTATTTTACCAGGTAAGTTGACTGAGAACACGCTCTCATTTACAACAACGACCTGGGGAATAGTTACATGGGAGAGGACGGGGGGATGAATGAGCCAATTGGAAGCTGGGGATGATTAGGTGGCCATGATGGTATGAAGGCCAGATTGGGAATTTAGCCAGGACCCCAGGGTTAACACCCCTACTCTTACGATAAGTGCCATGGGATCTTTAGTGACAGGACACCCGTTTAACGTCTCATCAGAAAGACGGCACCCTACACAGGTTAATGTCCCCAATCACTGCCCTGGGGCATTGGGATATTTTTTTGGGGACCAGACCAGGGACCGACCAGGACCAACCCTACTTAGCTGTTTGTATGACAGAGGCAGGTAGTGCTCCAGAACTGAATTCCAGAGTGATCCACGCCACTTCTAAAACAATGTTATTTTGACTCATTCCAGATCAAATTTTCCCATCAGTGAAATAACGCTTTAGGTGAGCTTGGCTTTAGACCCATGAATTGTCATGGCTACGTGGGGTTGTAGGAGGTGGAGGGTACAGAGTAGGAACAGTGGTGACTTATGTTAAAACAAGTCCAATCTTTGGAGTCCACTTGAAGGTATATGCATAATAGGCTATTGTGATAATTGGATGAAGCAGGATTATAGTGAATTACAGGACGTATTGGCATCTAAAGGTTCTACAAACGTTTGCCCATGTAGTTTCTTACTTCCCGGTAAGATGAGCATCCGTGGGTAGCTAGACCTCTAGTCACCTCCCTGGCCCAAGCAGAGTGCATCCTGGGTAGCGGGTTGGCCTTCTCCTGCTTATTAACCTTTTCCTAATTAGATGGCATTGACACCATTGTTCTTCTAATGATCCCTCAATGGAAGGACAGGGCCTCGTCTCTGTCCTCTGACACTAAATTAGAATTCCATCCTCTCTTTTTTTTTCACCCCCCTTCGCTTTTCTCTCCCCTCGTTTTCTCCGGTCATAAGTTTTCTGTTTCTTAGGGCTAGCTGACTGAGTTCAGAGAGAGAAACGAGTGTCCTCTCAGGCGTTTCTCTTCCTCTTTAAGAGTTAGAAAAAAGAGAGAGTTAGAGAGGCCTGAGAGAAGAGAGATGGCGAGAGAGTTAGAGAGAAGGCCTGAGAGAAGAGCGGGAGAGATGGAGAGAGAGTCAGAGCTAGAGATTCCCATCCCCGTCGGCTGCTCCAGCAGAGCCCAGAGTTTTATTAGCCATGATTAGCACCCCCAGTATGGATCCTATTCACTAATGACTTGAGCTGCTGTGGTTCACTGAGATTTAAGTACCACCTCAATCCCATTATCTCCTGTCCCTGAAGCCAGCCTCCGTCACCCAGGCCTTTGTGGAAGGGGGGGGCTTTAGGGTTATCGATAGGGGATCCTGGACTGGAGAAGAAAGAGAACGCCACAGACTTCTAATGGACCAATGGGGGGGCTGGGATCACTTCCGGCCTGCATGGCCAAGCTGCAGTCGATCCTTCCTGGTTTGGTTCTGGAGTGGGGTTGAGACAAAGGAACTAAGGAAAGGTTTGTGTGTGTGTGTGTCTGGCAGAATTGGTTGTTATCTGGGGTCTCGCTCTCTGTTCACCCCTGAGCTACTAATTACAATTCAGATGTCACACACAGCAGATAATAGGAGTCAGGATACAGAATTAGAATATTCCATGGGACTGCAGGGGGTGTCTTCTTGAGAGAGGAAAGTGTCTGTTTATCAGGGAGGGGGACGCGGGGTGGGGGGTGAGAACAGTCTATATTTGGCCACTCTGTGTTCTTGTGCCCCCTATCCCTGTACCCCGTCACCCTCTCTTCACACGTCGGGTGTGTGTTGGCACGACGGCGGTTGTCTGTCTGTTAGGGGCCGATTGAGTGACATCTGCTCCGGAGAGAGGGAGAGGGACGGACTGGCTGCTCTTGGCAATGGTGGCGGCGCGGGCTCTGGCACAAGGCACGGTGGGTACAGCGGGGGTGGCGGCACCAACAGCAGGCTGTGGATGGCCTAACAGAGAACCGTTTGCCGGAACAGCATGACATCTCCTGGAATGAAAGCTCTCTCTCTCCCTTTCACTCCTCCTCTCTCTCACACACACTCCTCCTCTCTCTCTCACACACTGTCGCTATCTCTCTCCCTCTCTCTCTGTCTCTCTATGGTATCTCTGTCTCCAGTCCTGTTCTTCTCTACTGGTGTCTGAAGCAAGGATGTCCACGTGTAATATTTCATGGGATGTTCAAAGTAGTTATTTTGTGGTGTGTCTTCGGACAGAATTGTTTTTTTTTTCATTTACGTTGCCAATTATTCTCAGAGCGTCTCGTTCCCTCTATTTTGAGATGAACTCTCCTCTTTTATCCTCCTTTTTTCAGGTTTTCTTAAAACAAACACCATTAATGAAGCAGTGCGCTGACATCTGCAGGAAACCAACAACTAAATGAATGCAAGAAGCAACATCACATCTCAGCCTTCCCACTGTCAGTCACACACAGCATCTCAAAGAGAACACCTAACTACCACAGGCAGGCATGCAGGACGGGTAGTGTGTGTGTGCTTCAGCAATTTACATAGTCTTTATTCATCTTCTCTAATTCTTAATTGCACTTACCAACTATTTAACATAAGTCTATGTATTAGCCATCAAAACATCATTAATGCTCAGAAAGTTTCAGAGGACTGAAAGTACGTTTTTTGAATAAGGAGAAACAAATGAGATTTGATCAAAATGACTACACCTCTCTCTCCTCTGTTTCCCCCTCCTTTCCTAGCTACTGAAGCCTCCCCACCACCAGTCAGTGTTGTCAAGGCGATATACAGTTGATGTGCTGTAAATTGATTTCCGGGGAGATGTGATGGATGAATGGAAAATGAACATCTTCATCGGTGACCCCTCCGCGCCGTCGTCTCGATTGCTTCTCCCCACACCCGCCCATGAGTGACAAGCGCGCTAACGAGCGCTGTCGCCGGTCATGTTATAATTTCCCTGTGTGGAAAACACGGCGAGTCTCCGGCCCTACGGTAATGAGCTCTACAAAGAGAAGGAGAGGAGAGAAAGAAAGACTCGCCCCAAAGAGATGGAAGACGGAATGAAAGAAGTCCAAGTAAATAAGATAGAAAGGGCCAACATGAAAGTAGATTAAAAAAGTTGAGCTTATTACCAGCAAAGGAAAGGGGCATGTCATTGTTTATCTGTCTTCTACTGTGATGGATGTCTTTCTTGCTGGCGGTTTCAGCTACAACTTCAACCTAATGGATTCCTAGAGTGGGCTGGGATTTCAAAAGACAAAATGAGTCTTGGCGTGATGAGTGGATATTATATATTTGATATATTATAATTGATATAGAGTGGCAGAGTGTGGTCCTTATTGGACTTTAACATCTCCTTCAACGCAGATGAGAGCTTCCATCTAACTTTACTGTTGAACAAACACTAATCAAGATGGTCACAATCAAGCTCAGGGGTGAACAGAGAGCGAGACCCCACTAATCAAGACTTTTATACTATCAACAAAACTTGATCGATATGATGGAACTCAAGGTCATTAAGCCAGGTAGCGACATTTTAAGCACAAAGCCACACTGGCCTACTGAGTGTGTGAGAGAGAGTGTAATGTTTACTGTTCATTTGTACTGTTTATTTCACTTTTGTTTATTATCTACTTCACTTGCTTTGGCAATGTTAACATATGTTTCCCATGCCAATAAAGTTACTTTGAAATTGAGAGAGATGCATGCATGTATACCTGTACATCTGTGTGTGTTTGAGTCATGTAATTTATTCATCCAGACGAGTAGTGAGGGTTATAAATCCATGTTTACTTAGTGTGATTAGGAGGTGGCGGGATGTTGATGATGGTCTGGTGTGTAATCACACATCATGATTTATTCTCACTGTGAATAAAGCCCCCAAATGTTCCTATTGTCAGCCCCTCATCAACACACACAGGTAGGATGCTGCTCTGATTAACACACACAGGTAGGATGCTGCTCTGATTTAACACTGTAAAGCCTGTTTGTCTGGGTTGAAGGATAAATCCATTATCACCAAAAGAGGAAGGTATCAACATTTTATGTGGCGCCGTCCGTTTTGTGTTTGACATCTATGTTTGGGTAAATATATGACATATTTATCGCTACCAGTCACGTTGATTAACATCTGAAATACACATGAACGCAATCCTGGACTCACATGTAGTAAACGACCCCCTCTATCCCCAGACATCATATACCAGTAGGCTACTAGATGACTGTTATAGATTTTATGTTTAATGACTAAATGTTTGTACATCTAAGAATATTCCATTCTGAAAATGTATGCAATAGAGATAGTGTTATAAGACAAATGGTAAATGATTATCTCCTTAGGAAATTATATGGATAGTGTTTGGGAAATAGAGCCTTGTTCAGCCTGCATATAGAGAGTAGAGAGAGAGTTTTGGGACAGAGGAAGGCTCCCCCGCCCTATGAGTAGAAAGAGGAGGGGGGAGGCCAGGAGGAGTAGAGAGAGAGTTTTGGGCTGAACACACGTGTGTTAGAACATGCAGTTAGACAACCATCAGGATTGTTCTAAGGCAGTAGGGAGTATATGGGGTGAAAAGGGTAGGCGCCCATCGCCAGACAGTGTAGATGAGGAGGATAAGATAGATACTGAATTACTAGGTATTTGAGTTAGCTACAGTAGATTTGGCTCTAGCACAGGAACAGAAACCATTTTTAACATTGTTCTGACTCATGAGGCTTCAGGGGGGGAAGCAATGGTACCGGTGCTGATTTCCAAGTTGTGTCCCGTTAACNGGGAATAGAGCCTTGTTCAGTCTGCATATAGGAGTAGAGAGAGAGTTTTGGGCTGAACACACGTGTGTTAGAACATGCAGTTAGACAACCATCAGGATTGTTCTAAGGCAGTAGGGAGTATATGGGGTGAAAAGGGTAGGCGCCCATCGCCAGACAGTGTAGATGAGGAGGATAAGATAGATACTGAATTACTAGGTATTTGAGTTAGCTACAGTAGATTTGGCTCTAGCACAGGAACAGAAACCATTTTTAACATTGTTCTGACTCATGAGGCTTCAGGGGGGGAAGCAATGGTACCGGTGCTGATTTCCAAGTTGTTAACCTATTGGGAAGGGATGTGATGACACTTTTGAATATAGCTGTACCACCTACTGAAAGGGGCATGAAGGCCCACATAGTTAAGAACAACATGGTCATCTGTGGGGACAGCGAACCTTGTTGCTGGTATAGTCAGGACTTAGTCAGAACGGTGGGAGAGTATGGGTTATTGGGGGTCGAAGGGAAAGAAGATTAATGACTGGGTATCCGTGGAGGGAGGGGTTGCGTACAGCCCATCTGCAGACAGATACCGTAGGAAGTTTTGTTTGGCATTCCCTAGATATGACTGTTCGTTTACTCAGACTGTGGACTGTAGGGAGGGGGTCATGACGTCAGCTTTGACCTAGAAACAGGGGGGAAGAAGGATAAGCCAGTGGCTTGTTACTCCTCTCCTTTGGATAAAGTGGAGTCTTATGTGTCTTGTATGATTATATTGTTAGACATGCCAAATTTGACTATTGAGAGATGTGCTACTCTGGACACCTCCACCCTTATACTAATAGCTACTGATGGGAGCCCACGTTTATTGTGTAACTGAGAAAGTTGTGTTGCATAGGCCTGATTTGACAGATTTGCCATTAACAGATGGAGAAATTACTATGTTTATAGATGAGTCTTCAAGGTAGAACTCAGATGTTTCGAATACAACTGGGTATGATGTTGCTACTCTTACTAAAAACTTAGAGGCTGAATCACGACCTAGTCACTATTCTGTGCAGCAGGCAGAAATTGATTTATTTGTTATGATTTCTCCATTTCTACATATGGTAGAGCCATTTTTAGATATGGTAGAGACATTTTTATATATGGTAGAGCCATTTCTAGATATGGTAGTGTTTTGATACAGGGGCAGAGCCTTGTATCAACAGGAGGGATATGGTAGAGATAATTGTTAGATATGATAGAGATTGTTAGACAACACAAATTACTTAATAAACATTTTTGTTAATAAATTTTTTGTTGGAAATGGATTTTATAGAGCTCACCAGGAGCGAAGGAAAGAAACAGCGTTTAATTATTATTATATTATAGAACGCATGAATTCTATGATTAAAAGTAGGTTAAGATAGACACACCTGAGTACAGGATGAAATTGGGTAAAATGTCTACTAATAGTATTAATGAGATATTAGGATAACCCCAGACATGGAGGGATTATCTCCATTTGAGAAAGTATTTGGTATACCTTTTAGAATGAGAGTTAGGAAGATACAGGAGCAGATTACATGAGAAGTTGTTTGCTAACCACACCTGTATGTCAGAGATTTTATGCCAAACAGAAGAACTACAGAAGGAGGGGAGCCATACGATCCAGCCTGGTGACTGGGTGTGGGTCCAGTCTCTGAAGAAAAAGGACTGGAAGCAGCCCCGTTGGGAAGGTCCCTACCAGGTTATGTTGCTCACAGCCTTTGCCATTAGAATATCAGAAAGAGCAACCTGGGTCAACGTTACCCACTGCAGAAAGGTAGGAACATATACAAACACCGTGGAACACACGCAGAGTTAGAGGGCAGAACTGGATCGATAGGGTCTGGGGGTCGCTTCTGTTAACGAAGATTTCCTACCCCGACCTATCATCACTGTAGTGTGTCCCCTAGAGGTGTGAGTATGGGGTGGTACCTAGCAGACTGGCTAAGGGCAGGAGAGGGTTGGCGGTTTTTGGGATATGGGGAACCTTGAGCTGCATCATAGTTTTGATGATCTTTTTTATAAATCCTGATTCAACACCTCCAGTATAAATTAAATGTCGCTGACAGGTTTAAGAAGTAAAAGACAAGTTATATAATACACGACCCCTCATGAATAAGAAGGATATAAAGAAGGAGTCCAAATAGGTGATGATGTGAGATTTAAGGTAAATATTAAACATTTCCCTAATAGAGCAGGAATATGGGTGCATAATAAATTATATAAGATTATTCAGGACTTTGTGATACCTCTATATTTCTGTTTGGGACCCACTTCATCTTGTTCCTGGCCTAGGTAATTAAACATACTTGGGGACCGGGGTATGTGAACGGAAAGTGATCTCGATGGAGTTTTAAACAAAGTTTGGATATTAATGACTGTAGAGTAGATGTAGCAGTAACCCTCCAAAGAGTCACAGAAACAGACACGGAATGAAGGTATTGGGCTTACACTGATGATTATGGACACGATTTTTCCTGTTCATTAATCCAGTCGGTAGAGACCAACTTCACGAAAGACCCAGGTCTTGTAGTGGATCTCAAGGGTGGCGTCTGCAGAATGGTGGGGGAATAATGTGCTGTACCTTCATCCCAAATAACACAGCTCCAGACGGATCAGTGACCAAGGCCCTGGCTGGTTTAACCACTCTGGCCCACGAATTAGCGGAGAACTCTGGGGTTGATACTTCTCTGACGAGTTGGTTTGACCACATGTTTGGACAATGGAAAAATGTAATGATTACTGTGTTGTGGGCAACTTTCACCTGTATGACTGTGTTAGTTCTGTGTGGGTGTTGTGTGATTCCGTGTGTGAGAGGTTTAATTTCCAGGACTCTGGAGAAATCAATGACACAACAGATGGTGAGATACGGACCAATTCCGAGCTCTGACCAGGGGAATGATGAATACATGCCTCATGACCCTCTAGATGGCTCCAGTTCCTTTACTCATGAGGAACCCATGTTTGATGAGACAGTTTTCAATGTTTAGATTAGACCTTAAATGTTATGCTGTTTCTTTTCATGAAGATCATAATGAAAATCCTACCTAGAAGAGTTATGATTGGATATAGGCCTAGAACAGTAATTGATGAGGATCAGATGTAAATACATGTATTGGTTTTGTGTAATCGTTTTGTGTGGCAATGATAATTCTAATCAAAATAGATGTGGTGTTATTTCTTTATAGTTTGTTTCTATTTGGTGTGGTGTCATTATTAATTCTAATCAATATAGA
>QNTS01005885.1:26296-46200 GCA_003317085.1 Hucho hucho
CTCCATAGTGCTGATCCCAGCCTATGGAATAACAGCTGCATAGTGCAGGTCCCAGCCTATCTATTAAAAGCTCCTCCATTCTAAACTCATCCATGGTAATACCGTCAAAAATGAGTTTAATTTATGAGACCTCAAGTTGTGGCTTTTACTGCTCAATCAAAACTTGTGCTGATAAAGTAACGGACACAGTTCTGATAGATTTAAACAGGTGCAAATGATCGAGATATCAAACAAAAACATTAAAAAAAGGGCTGTAGCAAATGCAGCATATGACATAACATTACATTTATCACACGCAAATATAACTTTTTCTGTAGTGCTCAAAGCATGCCCTTCCATTTTTTGACAGAAAGTCGTTTTCGTTTCAAGTTAAATGGGCAAAGCATTCATAAAATTGCCTTTTATAACAGGAAACACGTTTCATGTGTTACTGGAACATTTAGTACAATCAATCCAACACGCCGTTTGCCGAGTTCAGACCTTCACGGAAGTGTGGGTGGTGACTTAAGGTAGTAGGGCCACCTGGAAAGGATTTAATTTTGTATTTATTTAATTTAACCTTTATTTAACTAGGCAAGTCAGTTAAGAGCAAATTCTTATTTACAATGACGGCCTACCCCGGCAAAACCCTGACGACGCTGGGCCAATTGTGCGCCACCCTATGGGACTCCCAATCACAGCCGGATGTGATGCAGCTTGGATGGGTGGGTGGTGGGAGAGACTTAAGGTTGTAGGGCCACCTTTGGTGGGAGGAGGGAGGCACTCCTATAGTAACCAGGAACACAACAAACAGACCCAACACCTCTGATCATAGTAACCAGTAAAACAACAGAGGTGTAGCCACCATGCTCCTCCCTCTCTTCCACCAGAGAGAGTTAACACAGACTCAGCTCAGCTGCTACACACACACTGCTCCTCACCTGCTGCTCTCAGTGAGGTCTCTGGTCAAGGTCAGTCGGTGAGAACACATCCTATATCCTTCAAACTCAACTCTGGACCTCCAAGTCAGTTCCACTGCATTTTTTCATTGTTCTCCTCTAATCTGGGACTGATTTAGACCTGGGACACCAGGTGGGTGCAATTAATGATCAGGTAGAACAGAAAACCAGCTCCAGACCTCGTAGGGTAAGAATTAGGGCTCCCGAGTGGCGCAGCGGTCTAAGGCACTGCATCTCAGTGCTAGAGGCATCAAGGGAACAGCGAATTATCCTCAAAATTGCTTCAACTTGTAGAAGTTAGATGTGAGTTACATGGTTTCGTTGGCTAAAGATGGTAAGAACATTAGTGGGACTGCAGGAAGCGATTCAGTGGCTTTCTTTCTCAGCCCCCCCGGCACTTTTTCACGCTACTTTTGTAGAGCTACAACAAGTTCATGAAAATGACTCAGGGTTTGTCCTATGGCTGTAGAAACGCTGTCTGGTTTTCTGGGCCTCTGTTTCTATTTCCTTGACGTGAGGAAGGAGCAAGAGAGGGGGGGTGGATGTTTAAAACAGCTGTCGTAACTCACTCTCCTTTCTTACTCACACACACTCAAGTACGCTCGACACACGCACACATGTATGTACACACACACACACACACACACTGCCACCCGCGAGGACAGCTTAAACCTCCCCTGTGATTTACTTCTTTGTAGGAGCGGCTGTAATATTTATTTCACAGATTGACTTCCTCTGACCCTTCAGCAGGTAGTTAGAGACGTGAGTCGCAGGTTATTCCTTTAACCAGAGTAAAAAGCAGAGGTCAAAAGGTTACGCATTAGTTAGCCTACTACTCTGCCACTTGAGTTGACATGGAATTAACATTATTCTGGCTGGGACAGGGAAGTCTCACATGGTGTTGATAGACTGTTTAAGGCAGGCATGGGCAACTGCGGCCCCTAATGATGAGTTCAGATCAACCCCATCAAAGTTGCCCATCGCAGGTTCTAACAAAATGACCGACCTACCTGAAAGTAGGGTTGTCACAATACCACAATACTCATTTTTCCATGCCAAAAAACCCCAACACAAAGCAGACTAATCTCCATGGTCCTTTAATTCTTTAGAGTCTAAGATGCTGGGGGGAGGGGGGGGGGGGGTAAGGTGACATATGAAATTGTTTTAAGATGGTCATACTTTGGATTATTTATCTATTTGATTTAGTATTTTAGGACCCCTTTGGGTATAAAATGTTTTATGAAAAAGTATTTGATAAAATATAGATTTTGGCCTTTACCCTAAAGCTCATAGAACACATTGAATAGCACAGACATGGCAAAAAATAAAGTACCAAAATATATTAGAAGAAACAAGGTATTGAATTGTCTTTCCTAAATCAAGGAGATATAAAAAAATAAACATATTACCAGTTAAAAGTTTTAGAACACCTACTCATTCCAGGGTTTTTCTACATTGTAGAATAATAGTGAAGACATCATAACTATGAAATAACACATATGGAATCATGTTGTAACCAAAAAAGTGTTAAACAAATCAAAATATATTTTATATTTGAGATTCTTCAAATTAGTCATCCTTTGCCTTGATGACAGCTTTGCACACGCTTGGCATTCTCTCAACCATCTTCATGAGGTAATCACCTGGAATGCATTTCAATTAACATGTGTGCCTTGTTAAGTTAATTTGTGGAATTTCTTTCCTTCGTAATGCGTTTGAGCTAATAAGTTGTGTTGTGACAAGGTAGGGTTGGTATACAGAAGATTTTGTAAAAGACCAAGTCCATATTATGGCAGGAACAGATCAAATAAGCAAAGAAAGAAAAAGAAAAACAACATTCCATCATTACATTAAGACATGAAGGTCAGTCAATCCGGAAAATTTCAAAAAAACTTCAAGCGCTATGATGAAACTGTCTCTCATGGGTACCCCCACAGGAAAGGAAGGCCCAGAGTTACCTCTGCAGCAGAGGATAAGTTCATTAGAGTTAATTAGGGAGTGGTGGGGCGCTAGATTGGCAAGGTGGCAAGGCGCCAAATTCAAAATCCAAAAGTTGAATTCTTAAACATTCATCAATATACAAGTGTTGCATAGTCATTAAAAGCTCTGCTTCTTGGCAATATCACAGCGTTGTCAGATTTCAAAAAGGCTTTACGGCGAAAGCACTACATTTGATTGTTTGAGGGTAGCACCTCCAATAGCGAAAACAAATCCCTTACCTTTTGAAGAACTTCTGCTGAGGGCTTCCCAAGTGTCCAACGAAGACAATCCATGGTTATTTTGTTTGAAAAAGTCATTTATTATATCCATAAATCTCTGTTTGGTTGGCACGTTATGTTCAGAAAATACAGCGTCCACTCGCCCATTGAACCGTGAAGAGAACTCGTTCAACCTATACCTTTACACTTGTCCAAGAACAATCAAACATCATTGATAATGTATCCTTAGGAACACTTTTATGTATATTTAGTATAATATTTCAACCGGATTATAAACTGTACGATAGGAAAGGAAAAAACCACAGCGCGCGCAAGCCCGTGAACGCGCATCCTCTTCTGTTTACATCTAGTGACCACTTCCCAATTCTTCTTCTATTACCATCCAGAGCAACTAAACATCATCAAACACTGTCTAAAGACTGTTGACATCCAGTGGAAGCAATAGGTACTGAAATCTTACTCCCTTATATGGTCATTTTCAATAGGGAGGGGTTCAAAATGAGGCAATGTGTCAAATACACTTTTTCCTGGACAGAAATTCCTCGGGTTTTCGCCTGCTTTATCCATTCTGTTATACTCACAGACAATATTGTAACACTCTTAGAAACGACAGAGTGTTTCCTATCCAATAGTACTAATTATGTGCATATCCTATTTTCTGGGCCTGAGTGGGAGGCATTTTACTTTGGGCACGCCAGACTCTCCAAAACCGTCACCTCGGGAGCTGCTCCCTAAGAAGTTAACCAGCATGGCTACCTCAGCATTCTGCAGCGATACACCATCACATCTGGTTTGTGCATAGTGGGACTATCATTTGTTTTTCAACAGGACAACAACCCAACACACCTCCAGGCTGTGTAAGGGCTATTTGACCAAGAAGGAGAGTGATGGAGTGCTGCATCAGATGACCTGGCCTCCACAATCACCCGACCTCAACCCAATTGAGATGGTTTGGGCTGAGTTGGACCGCAGAGGGAAGTAAAAGCAGCCAACAAGTGTTCAGCATATGTGGGAACTCCTTCAAGACTGTTGGAAAAGCATTCCAGGTGAAGCTGGTTGAGAGAATGCCAAGAGTATGCAAAGCTGTCATCAAGGCAAAGGGTGGCTATCTTAAATATATTTTGATTTGTTTAACACTTTTTTGGTTACTAAATGATTCCATGTGTTATTTCATAGTTTTGATGTCTTAACTATTATTCTACAATGTAGAAACAGCTGATTAATCTGTGGGTTTTCACAACCAAAGAATTTCTGCACAAACTATCAGAGACCATCTCAGGGAAGCTCATCTGCATGCTCATCGTCCTCACCAGGGTCTTGACCTGACTGCAGTTCGGCATCGTAACTGACCTTAGTGGGCAAATGCTCACCTTCAATGGCCAAGTGGCACGCTGGAGAAGTGTGGTCTTCACGGATTAATCCCAATTTTAGCTGTTTCGGTCATGTGGGTGAGCGGTTTGCTGATGTGAACAGAGTGCCCCATGGTGGTGATGGGGTTATGGTGTGGGCAGACATGAGCTAAAGACAACAAACACAACTGCATTTTATCGATGGTAATTTGAATGCACAGAGATACCGTGATGAGATCCTGAGGTCCATTGTCGTGACATTCATCTGCCGCCATTACCTCATGTTTCAGCATGTTAATGCACAGCCCCATGTTGCAAGGATCTGTACACAATTCCTGGAAGATGAACATAATCTCAGTTCTTCCATGGCCTGCATACTCATCAGACATGTCACCCATTGAGCATATTTGGGATGCTCTGGAATAACGTGTACAACAGCATGTTCCAGTTCCCGCCAATATCCAGCAACTTTGCACAACCATTGAAGAGGGTCAGCATTCCACAGGCCACCTGGGATTCGATCTTGCAACGTTTCAGTTACTAGTCCAACGCTCTAACCACTAGGCTACCTTTTTTCAGATGCATATCTGTATTCCCAGTCATGTGAAATCCATAGATTAGAACCTAATTAATACATTTCAATCGAATGATTTCCTTATATGAACTGTTACTCAGTAAAATCTTTTGAAATTGTTGCATGTTGCATTTATATTTTAGTTAAGGTTATTTTCTCTGAACATTTCCATGGAACTGAGAGGTGCTTGTTCTGTGCCAGAAAGGAAGTGACCCAGAGGCAGGAAGAGAGTGAGGAGAATGAGTGATAGAGATAGAGGAGAGAGAGAGGAGAGAGAGAGAGAGGATTGAAGAGTGGCCATCTGTTGAACCTTGCCAATCTTCCACTAGAGGGCACAGTCAGATGACGTGGCATTGCTGAAGGGGCTGTCATTTTATATGTAATGACATGTCTATAGGCATGTTATCAATATAATAGTCCTTTGGAGAAAAGATTGTTTACATATAGTTGACATTTGTACTCTAAAAGCATAAATGATAAATCATTTGGCATATTTATGACATCTTGGCCCTACCCAGGCCTCCTTTAACACTTCGTAATGTTTCAGCTGTATGTGTTGTCATATGAAGCTTTACTGCTTCCTGTTTGTTATGAGTAGTAGTTTGATTTAATATATATATATATATATAAATATATATAAAACATTGATTTATGAATATATTGAAAATATAACAGTTTTGATTTGGTAAATGTTTCTATATATTGCTGAACATAATTTACTCCCCGGGATCACTACTAGTTTTAAAAAGTCTATTCTATAGATTACATTTCATAAAAATCCCCCAAATCATGGCATTTTTAGGTCTGGTTTTGTGAGGAATCACAGTATAGCATCCCTATGATGACAATGGACATCCATTTCTCATAGCATTTGATCCATATCATTTAGCCTAATGTTTATCTCCACTAAACTCCACTGTTAGTAGGGCTGGGAATTGCCAGGGACCCCACGATATTATCACAATACTTAGGTGTCGATACGATATGTATTGCTATTCTCACGATTCTGTATGTATTGAGATTCGATACTGTGTTTTTCATTGTGATTTGATGTTCCAAACATATTGCTCACCATATGTCTGCTGCAGAGGGACCAGAGAGAAACATGAGAAAATCAGTTTTGATCCGTCGTGGAAATAAAAGAGGTCAAATCAAATTGGCTCCCAATTTTTAAAAAGAAGATTAAGAACAAGCCATGAAGAACAAATACTGTAGTTTTGGTACAGCCAACTAATGCAAAAATAATATTGCGATAGTCAAAACGATACGATATATATATTATTATATTATATTAAAAATATTATTCCTATATGTACTGTAACTGTATCCATTTTTCCCCCACCTCTAACTATTAGCCTGTGGACTCAAATCTATTAACACTTTAAGTGACCATGCAATGTAACACAAATACTCTATCTGCCTACGTAACTACCATGTCATGTTTTAAAGGCACTTCGGATTACATTTTCCTCATGCTAAGACACACACACTATGAGCAAACACACAGTGATATTTCAAATTGACAGGAACTCCAAATACTGCAAGGGGAACCATTGTCAGTGTAAATGTCTTTATTCCATATGATTTTCAGTCACTTTCTGACTGCATCTCTTTTGATTTGACCGAAACCTTCCATACATGTTTCCATACATGTTTCCAGACATGTTTGCCCATGCTAGAAGTGGTCAGAAGTGACTTTTGGGACCTAAATAAACGGTTGACTTTGTTATCCCTGGAAAGATAAACAGTTGACTTTGATATCATTTAAAAGCTTAAAAACAGGGTTGTCAACCTATTTCATCAGTTTTGAAAAAATATATATATTTTGAAAAACGTAAATGTTCCATTACTGTAAATTATCTATCTTCATATTTGCATACTGTATGTTGTAGCTCAGCCCCAATTTTACATCATCTTAGTTTTTGCGTTGTGCCCAACATCGGTTGAGACACAACATGCTCTTGAATATAGGGTGGGTGTCATGTTTTGTCTGAGAAATGTACTAATATTGGAATAATATTTCCATTTCAACTTTCAAAATGGTCCACACATCGGATAATGTTGACTTGAATGGGAATATCTGTTGTTTTAAATTAACTGAAAATCATAAAAATATAGATAATATACTGAACAAAAATATAAAGACAACATGTTAAGTGTTGGTCCCATGTTTCATGAGCTGAAATAAAAAGGATCCCAGAAATGTTCCATACGCACAAAAAGCTTATTTCTCTCACATTTTGTGCACAAATGTGTTTATGTAGAATAGACACAAACAATTTAAGTTGACATTTGAGGGTGGGTGGACAGGCGGCCATCTTTGTCAGAGTAATTAGAAGTTAGAATTTCAATTAAATCAAAAAGTCAGTGGTGTAGCAGCATAATTGCAGTGATCTGAAGGGATAGGTCCATTCTATTAATTATATATTTCTATGATTTAAATAACACCCACCTTGTATTCAAGAGCATGTTAATCGATGGCAGGCACAACACAAACACCTCCAATTATGTGAAAGAGGGTCTAAGCTACAACATATGTGAATACGAAATCAAATTTACGGGTTTTACGCGTTTTTAGAGAATTTGTAAAAAAGCAAAAAATGTGTATAATTTAAAGGATTTCTCACAAACTCCAATTTAAGCTCAACATTTGGATGAGTTTGCAAGAGAACAGAAAGAGACTGGCATCAGGCAATATTGGCAGTATTCTGACTCGAGATCTGCGGGCCTAACTTTTCACACATCTCCGCTTGACAACGATGAATCATTTAATGAAAGTCTGAGTCATCTCAACTCTAAATAGACTGAGAACTAAATAAGTTGTGGTTAAAAAAAGAATAATGCAATTGTGATAATAATAATAATAATCAAGTAACAATGTAATGCCACTGGAGGCCCAGTGTGTCTTGCTCCATATAATATAACATATCTGCAGTTCAGTTGCCCTTTTGTCTCTCTTGAGTCTTGATTTAGAATGGATGCTTTTTGTTATAAATGATATGTTTGACTTGGTGAGGGTGAAATCGCTCCTTAAAAAGAAAATGTATTGGATGATGCTGTAAGTCTGACTGTAAAATTATACTCAAAGTATAACCTTGGCGCGACTAAAGTACGCTTTGGTGGAAGATCAGCGTTCAATTCAAATCTCCCGACCATCATATCTAAGCCAATATGACACCAATTTGGATGAAAATTCGCAAATCAACTTGCTTGTAGGTACACAACACTCCCCCACCTCTCGGCATGAGGCCTTTACCGAGAACCAGTATACCAGATTATTGACAGGGTCATAAGCATCAGGGTCGTAAGCAATTTTTTGTCCAAACCTAGCTCAAAATATAGAAGTCAGATTAAAACAAGGCTACAGTGTCCAAAATGTGACCATTAGACTTAGATGCATTTGGACTGAAGAAGTTTGTAGGTGCAAATTTTTTTTTAAATTAAATACACAATTTACTGGGCTCACGTGCACATTTCTGCCCAATAGAAACTAACAATGTGCTACCTTTTTGTAGCAGTTCTGACAAAGCTAACGTCTTTTTAGCTAGTAAGAAGGCTATCAACTGTAGCTAGCAAACTAACAACAGTTGGATGTGAAGTAAAAGGAAGGTAGCTAGCTAGCTAGGTATATTTTGCCATGGAAGGTGTTCATATGGCTGAAGTCATCTGTGTAAACTGTTGACCTGGACGCTTGCATGTAATCAGAGCTCAAACAAATATCAATGATGGTGTTGGAGTCGTGTTTGGCCATGCATGCGTGGGTGAACAGGGAGTACAGGAGGGGACTAAGTACACACCCTGAGGGGCCCCAGTGTTAAGGATCAGCGTGGCAGACGTGTTGTTGCCTACTCTTACCACCTGGGGGCGGCCCGTCAGGAAGTCCAGGATCCAGTTGCAGAGGGAAGTGTTTAGTCCCAGAGTCCTTAGCTTATTGATGAGCTTTGTGGGCACTATGGTGTTGAACGCTGAGCTGTAGTCAATGAACAGCATTCTCACATAGGTGTTCCTTTTGTCCAGGTAGGAAAGGGCAGTGTGGATTGCGATTGAGATTGCGTATTTGTGGATCTGTTGGGGCGGTATGCGAATTGGAGTGGGCCTAGGGTGTCCGGGTGGATGCTGTTGATGGGAGCCATGGCTAGCCTTTCAAAGCACTTCATGGCTACCGATGTGAGTGCTACGGGGCGGTAATCATTTAAGCAGGTTACCTTCGCTTCCTTGGGAACAGGGACTATGGTGGTCAGCTTGAAACATGTAGGTATTACAGACTCGGTCAGGGAGAGGTTGAAAATGTCAGTGAAGACACTTGCTAGTTGGTATGCGCATGCTTAGTGTACACGTCCTGGTAATCCGTCTTGCCCAGCGGCTTTGAGAAATGTTGACCTGTTTAAACGTTTTGTTCACATCAGCTACCGAGAGCATTATCACACAGTCATCCAGAACAGCTGGTTCTCTCGTGCATGCTTCAGTGTTGCTTGCCTCGAAGCGAGCATGAAAGGCATTTAGCTCGTCTGGTAGGCTCGCATCACTGGGCAGCTCGCGTCTTGGTTTCCCTAGTCCGTAATAGTTTTCAAGCCCTGTCACAACCGACGAGCGTCAGAGCCGGTGGTAGTAGGATTCAATCTTAATCGTGTATTGACTCTTTGCTTGTTTGATGGTTCGTCTGAGGGCATAGCGGGATTTCTTATAGGCGTCCGGATTAGCCTCCCACTCCTTGAAAGTGGCAGCTCTAGCCTTTAGCTCGATGGGGATGTTGCCTGTAATCCATGGTTTCTGGTTGGGATATGTACGTACAGTCACTGTGGGGACAACGTTGTCGATGCACTTATTGATGAAGCCGAGGACTGAGGTGGTGTATTCCTCAATGCCATTGGATGAATCCCGGAACATATTCCAGTCTGTGATAGCAAAACAGTCCTGTAGTGTAGCATACGCGTCATCTGACCACTTCCGTATTTAGCGAGTCACTGGTACTTCCTGCTTTAGTTTTTGCTTGTAAGCAGGAATCAGGAGGATATAATTATGGTCAGATTTGCCAAATGGAGGGCGGGGAAGAGCTTTTTATGCACCTCTGTGTGTGGAGTAAAGGTGGTCTAGATTTTTCCCCCTCTGTTTGCACGTGTCACGCTGGAAAAACTTGGTTAGCTACGGGATAAAATTAAACTGTTTTCCACATAACAGTTTCAGACAATTTTTTTGTTAACCAAGAGTGAATGAGTGAATGAACAAAACATTTTGGAAGAAACACGTGGTGTCATGACCAGACAAGTCAAGTTGACGTATCTGGAGGGGTATCTACTGTTTAACAGGGTTTTGTTACAGTCACTGCCATGGAATTTGAAGTTCCCGGGTTCACCTACCGGAGGAGATATTTGACCATTCACTTTCGTTTATAGTTTTTTGACGTCCCCCCCTTTCCTGACACACACACACACTGGTACACACAGGTACACACTGGTGCATACTGGTACACATTGGTACACACTGGTACACACAGTGCGTGCTTATTGTCATTAATTAGATGTCTCTTGAAAGAGCCTCTGGGGATCGTTGAGTGGCAAGGGACAGGGTGTGTGAAATGCGCTAGTACTAGTCCTCACGTCTTGCTACTACGGAGGAGAGAATGGTGGAGATGCTCTCAAACTCTCAAGCAAGACATAGTTGCCCTCATCCACCAGATGCACGCCATCCCTACGGTACAAATGCAAGCGATTTTAAGTTGCACAGTTTGTAAATTATTATCCCTTTCAGGCCCCACTTTCTCTAATTTGAGAAGCAAAGAAATTTGTCAAGCTGGCCCATGTGGAGCTGTCAAACAAATTGCACTTATTCCTGTGCACACAGTACATCACACACGGCCAGTAGCACTTATGTTCTGTTCCAGATCTGTGAGTTCTCCCATCTGTTTTCATATTAAACAGCCATTTATACATGTGGGAATGTGTGCTCTTTTACTGAAGTTGGACAGCTGTGTATAACATTACTAAGAACATTTGTGGATAAAGGATTTAGAGCACCTATCCAATGTCAGATTTGTAAATATGTATTCTTAATGACTGGCCAGCATCCCGGAGTCACCTCTTCACTGTTGACTTTGAGACTGGTGTTTTGCGGGTACTATTTAATGAAGCTGCCAGTTGAGGACTTGTGAGGTATCTGATTCTCAAACCAGGCACTCTAATGTACTTGTCCTCTTGCTCAGTTGTGCACCGGGGCCTCCCACTCCTCTTTCTATTCTGGTTAGATCCAGTTTGCGCTGTTCTGTGAAGGGAGTAGTACACTGTGTTGTACGAGATCTTTAGTTTCTTGGCAATTCCTCGCATGGAATAGCCTACATTTCTCAGAACAAGAATAGACTGACGAGTTTCAGAAGAAAGGTCTTTGTTTCTGGCCCTTTTGAGCCTGTAATCGAGCCCACAAATGCTGATGCTCCAGATACTCATCTAGTCTAAAGAAGGCCAGTTTTATTGCTTCTTTAATCAGCATGACAGTTTTCAGCTGTGCCAACATAATTGCAAAAGTGTTTTCTAATGATCAATTAGCCTTTTAAAATTGGATTAGCTTACACAATGTGCCATTGGAACACAGGAGTGATGGTCGCTGATAATGGGCCTTTGTACGCCTATGTAGATATTCCTTAAAAAATCTGCCGTTTCCAGCTACAAAAGTCATTTACAACATTAACAATGTCTACACTGTATTTCTGATCAATTTGATGTTATTTTAAATTTGCTTTTCTTTCAAGAACAAGGACATTTATAAGTGACCCCAAACTTTTGAACGGTAGTGTATGTTTCATTGTAAATTGTATATTTTGTAGTAACTTACTATTGTTTACAGGTAATGCAGTGCTAGGCCTTTCTTCAGTAAACTTTATAGTACATTTTCATGTAAATAGTTAATGGCTACATGTTTATTATTTTGTGTATTTTCCAGGGCTTGTTCAAAAAGATAATGGAAAATATTTCCAGTTTATTCCATATTGGGTTTCTGTTTTTTCGCTAACCTCTGGAAAATCAGCTGTTACAATTAAATAAATACTAATAACTACCTTTCTGTAGCCATTTGTCATTATTGTGTTCTTTTGCTTTACTTTTATTAATTTGTTTTGCTGTATTGTAATTAATCAATAATGCCCTAGGAGGTGTGGTATATGGCCAATATACCACGGCTTAGGACTTTTCTTAGGCACTACGCAACACGGAGCAATGGTATATTGGCCATATATCACAAACCAACGAGGTGCCTTATTGCTATTATAAACTGGTTACCAATGTAACCATAGCAGTAAGAAATGTTTTTGTCATACCCGTGGTATATGGTCTGTCAGCCAATCAGCATTCAGGTCTCGAACCACCCAGTTTATATTGTTGTATAATCACCTTCCATGGAAACAATGGATTTTTAACACATAAAACTATGTTTTAAGTGAGAAGTAGACATTGGTCTCAAGGCGAAAAAGAAAGGAAATTCACAAGCACCACAATGCGTACTTCACCCATGCACACAGCCTCGACCTACTACAGTAGCTATGTTGGTATATTGCACTTCCAACAATGTGTGTGTACGTTGCTCAGGATTCAAACCTTCTCAAATAGTCTAATTCATACTCATCAGAGGGATAATGGACTTTACAGTGCCCTGCTATTAAAATAATGTGTAAATACACTCACCGGACAGTTTATTAGGTACATACATCTAGTACCGGGTCGGACCCCCCCTTTGGTCCAGAACAGCCTGAATTGTTCGAGGTATTCTACAAGGGATGTAGGTCCATGCTGACGCGACGGCATCACGCAGTTGCTGCTGATTGGACGGTGGTACATTCAAGCTGAGAACAGCCCGTTCCATCTCATCCCAAAGATTGTCTATTGGTTTGAGGTCTGGGGACAGACCAGGCCACTCAAGTAAACTGAACTCACTGTCATATTTCCAGGCAAAGTTTTTCCACTCCTCAATTGTCCAGTGTTGGTGATCGAATGCCCAGTGGAGCTGCTTCTTCTTGTTTTTAGCTGATAGGAGTGGAACCCGGTATGGTCGTCTATAGACCATCCGTGACAAGGATCGACGAGTTGTGTGTTTCGTTCTGTACAACACTGTTGTACTGTGCCATTATTTGTCTGTTTGTGGCCCGCCCGTTAGCTTGGAAGAGTCTTGCCGTTCTCTGTCAACCTCTCTCATCAACGAGCTGTTTTAGCCCACAGGACTGACACAGATTTTTTGTTTATCGCACTATTCTCGGTAAACCCTAGACACTGTCAGGCGTGAAAAGCACTGACTATCATACCATGCTCAAAGTTGCTTAGGTCCCTGTTTTGCCAATTTTTACGTTCGAACAGAAACTGCCTGACTGGTGTGGTGTACCTAATAAACTGTCCGGTGACTGTATATGTACAGTTGTGGCCAAAAGTTTTGAGAATTACACAAATATTAATTTTCACAAAGTCTGCTGCCTCAGTTTGTATGATGGCAATTTGCATATACTCCAGAATGTCATGAAGAGTGATCAGATGAATTGCAATTAACTGCAAAGTCCCTCTTTGCCATGCAAATGAACTGAATCCCCCAAAAACATTTCCACTGCATTTCAGCCCTGCCACAAAAGGACCAGCTGACATCATGTCAGTGATTCTCTCGTTAACACAGGTGTGAGTGTTGACGAGGACAAGGCTGGAGATCACTCTGTCATGCTGATTGAGTTCGAATAAGAGACTGGAAGCTTCAAAGGGAGGGTGGTGCTTGGAATCATTGTTCTTCCTCTGTCAAACATGGATACATGCAAGGAAACACATGCCGTCATCATTGCTTTGCACAAAAAGGGCTTTACAGGCAAGGATATTGCTGCCAGTAAGATTGCACCTAAATCAACCACTTATCGGATCATCAAGAACAACAAGGAGAGCGGTTCAATTGTTGTGAAGAATGCTTCAGGGTGCCCAAGCAAGTCCAGCAAGCGCCAGGACCATCTCCTAAAGTTGATTCAGCTGCGGGATCCGGGCACCACCAGTACAGAGCTTGCTCAGGAATGGCAGCAGGCAGGTGTGAGCGCAGCTTCACGCACAGTGAGGCGAAGACTTTTGGAGGATGGCCTGGTGTCAAGAAGGGAACTTCTCTCCAGGAAAAACATCAGGGACAGACTGATATTCTGCAAAAGGTACAGGGATTGGACTCCTGAGGACTGGGGTAAAGTAATTTTCTCTGATGAATCCCCTTTACGATTGTTTGGGGCATCTGGAAAAAAGCTTGTCCGGAGAAGACAAGGTGAGCGCTACCATCAGTCCTGTGTCATGCCAACAGTAAAGCATCCTGAGACCATTCATGTGTGGGGTTGCTTCTCAGCCAAGGGAGTGGGCTCACTCACAATTTTGCCTAAGAACACAGTCATGAATAAAGAATGGTACCAACACATCCTCCAAGAGCAACTTCTCCCAACCATCCAGGAACAGTTTGGTGACAAACAATGCCTTTTCCAGCATGATGGAGCACCTTGCCATTAGGCAAAAGTGATAACTAAGTGGCTCGGGGAACAAAACATCAATATTTTGGGTCCATGGCCAGGAATCTCCCCAGACCTTAATCCCATTGAGAACTTGTGGTCAATCCTCAAGAGGCGGGTGGAAAAACAAAACCCCACAAATTCTGACAAACTCCAAGCATTGATTATGCAAGAATGGGCTGCCATCAGTCAGGATGTGGCCCAGAAGTTAATTGACAGCATGCCAGGGCGGATTTTCAGAGGTCTTGAAAAAGAAGGGTCAACACTGCAAACGTTGACTCAAAGCCTTATAACAGTTCCACCCAAAACAAGCTGCCATTTATGGTTAAAGAAATTTACTCTGCAAAAAAGGCTGAGGCCACCATGGCATTAGCTATCGTTGAACACTGTTCCATGCTGGCATGTGATCTAGGAGAGAGGAATAACGTTGTGGGAGACAAAAAGTGAGTAAAAAACACCCTAAATATGTTTAGAACTACAAATGAACTTTCTTCCTCTCTCCTACAGCGTCCATCACAATTACATGCACATGGCCAATTATGCAAATGAGGTGATGACGTCATTTAGCGACTTCTAGCGACTTTTAGGACAGCCAATATCTACTTTCCTTACTGAGGAGTTGGCAACACTGGCTCCAGCAGGTAAACAACTTCCCCTTTCTGTGCCTCAGCGGCCTTGGTCCATAGACTTTGTAACGGATCTCCCCTTTCTGACGGTTGTATTGTCTTTTACCAGATCTATTGTGTTATATATTCCTACATTCCCTTCCCATTTCCAAAAACTTCAAAGTGTTTCCTTTCAAATGGTACCAAGAAAATGCACATCCTTACTTCAGGTCCTGAGCTACAGACAGTTACATTTGGGTAGGTCATTTTAGGGGCGGATCCTTATTAAGCAACAGTCATTTGACTATGTTAGGTAGAGAGCGGTCAGACAGAGAGGGGAGAGAGAGGCAGAGAGAGGTTAAACTGACAGTTAGGTAATGAACTGTCTGTTATTCAGCACAGCAATTTATAACAGGACCTGGTTTGAAAAACAAGTGTTTCTTATGTCCATATTACACAGGTAAGCTAAAAGTTACAATAATCTCAAATGCTCTATAGACCTATCTAGATGAGTGACCGTCAAAAACACCACCTCCTGTGATGTTGGGTACCTACTGACCAAAAAAAAGATGGTATGAAAAATATAAATATTGCAATGAAATTAATGGTTAAAGTAAGGAAATGCAGGTCGTTACCACATTACGACAAGAAATGTCTCACTCAGTCAAGCCTGATGGTATTGTAAGTTTAAACGCAAAATAAAGTACATTAGAACAACATAACTACTGTAGTAAGTCAAATCTGTGTGCTGGAAAACCATGGTAGAGCATGGGTGGAGTAGACATTGTGATGCTCGTGAATTTCAGACCAATCCCTACTTCTCACTTAAAATCTATTGTTTTATATTTACATAGTTAGAAACCATCCCAGCATTACATCCCATCTGTGTTTGAAATGCAGAGCCTGTGTCCCAAATGGCACCCTATTCCCAATAGAGTGCATTACTTTTGACCAGAGCCAACTGTCTCTAGAGCTACTATATAGGGCACAGAGTGCCATTTGGGATGCATCCTGAGAATCATTTGAGAATCATTTGACTCAGAGTCCAATCCTCTCCTGTAATCTGTACACTAAATATTGAAAGCTTTTCATTTGAAATTGGAACTGTGCTGTTTGATTGCACACTGTGTGAACACTCTTCTTCTGTAACCCCGGTCTAATTGATACCTATATCAAGTAACAGAGAACAAACATGGAAGCAGCTGCATCGAGCATGCCGTCAATCTGTAGGACGAACCAGACACGCACACACACCCCATCCCCTCTTTTGTGGCTGTAAGGGCAGAACAGAGACGAGGAGATGACCACACAAAGGAAATATTATTTATATACAGTATTTCCAAGAAAACTCTCCAATTGAAGACATGGAATTGGAAGACGGATGATGCTTTGAACTGAGCAGGAGGCAGCAGCCTAACTAACAAATAAATTCTGCCTTTTTAGCCATAATTACTTTTGCCAAACTAAACCATGGATGTTATCCTTCTCTTTGTTGACCGAGTCAAGAACCAGCATTCTGTTGACCGAATCAAGAAACAGTATTCTGTTGACCGAGTCAAGAACCAGCATTCTGTTGACCGAGTCAAGAACCAGCATTTTGTTGACCGAGTTAAGAACCAGCATTCTGTTGACCGAGTCAAGAACCAGCATTCTGTTGACCGAGTCAAGAAACGGCATTCAAATGTATTTCACATTTTACGACTAAGATGAAAACGAAGATAACAGGATAACAATAACTTGTCTGGGTGCTCAAAGACTAGCACGTCTGTGTTGCTAACCAAACAAAAAGTCTTGGGATAAGAATATAAAAGGTTTTAGACTACCACGTTTATTTGTATGTACGTTTATCTGCCAAGATGTTAACTATTTAGGGAGCGGCAGCCGAGGTGTCGGTTTTGGAGAGTCTGGCGTGCCCAAAGTAAAATACCTGCCACTCAGAAACTAGGATATGCACATAATTAGTACTATTGGATAGGAAACACTCTGAAGTTTCTAAAACCGTTAAGATAATGCCTGTGAGTATAACAGAACTGATATACAGTGGGGCAAAAAAGTATTTAGTCAGCCACCAATTGTGCAAGTTCTCCAACTTAAAAAGATGAGAGAGGCCTGTAATTTTCATCATAGGTACACTTCAACTATGACAGACGAAATGAGAAAAAGAAATCCAGAAAATCACATTGTAGGATTTTTTTATTTATTTATTTGCAAATTATGGTGGAAAAAAAGTATTTGGTCAATAACAAAAGTTTATCTCAATACTTTGTTATATACCCTTTGTTGGCAATGACAGAGGTCAAACGTTTTCTGTAAGTCTTCACAAGGTTTTCACACACTGTTGCTGGTATTTTGGCCCATTCCTCCATGCAGATCTCCTCTAGAGCAATGATGTTTTGGGGCTGTCGCTGGGCAACACGGACTTTCAACTCCCTCCAAAGATTTTCTATGGGGTTGAGATCTGGAGACTGGCTAGGCCACTCCAGGACCTTGAAATGCTTCTTACGAAGCCACTCCTTCGTTGCCCGGGCGGTGTGTTTGGGATCATTGTCATGCTGAAAGACCCAGCCACGTTTCATCTTCAATGCCCTTGCTGATGGAAGGAGGTTTTCACTCAAAATCTCACGATACATGGCCCCATTCATTCTTTCCTTTACACGGATCAGTCGTCCTGGTCCCTTTGCAGAAAAACAGCCCCAAAGCATGATGTTTCCACCCCCATGCTTCACAGTAGGTATGGTGTTCTTTGGATGCAACTCAGCATTCTTTGTCCTCCAAACACGACGAGTTGAGTTTNAGGAGCCTCTTAAAGAAGAAGTTACAGGTCTGTGAGAGCCAGAAATCTTGCTTGTTTGTATGTGACCAAATACTTATTTTCCACCATAATTTGCAAACAAATTCATTAAAAATCCTACAATGTGATTTTCTGGATTTTTTTTCCTCATTTTGTCTGTCATAGTTGAAGTGTACCTATGATGAAAATTACAGGCCTCTCTCATCTTTTTAAGTGAGAGAACTTGCACAATTGGTGGCTGACTAAATACTTTTTTGCCCCACTGTAGCAGGCAAAAACCCTAGGTATATCCATCCGGAATTGCAGGTTTTTTTTTGATGACCTTTTTTCTCCTGTCTGCCTATGGGATTCAATGTTATGTAGGACTTAGACTGCAGTACCTATGGCTTCCACTGGATGTCAACAGTCTTTAGACAGGGTTTCATGACGTTAGGTTGAATTAGAAGCCAATAGAAGAAGAATTTAGACGTGGACCCCGGAACTCAATAGAATGACATGCGCGTTCACGGTCTCGCGCGCTCTGTGGTTTTTTCCTTTCCTATCGTTCAGGTTATCATCCGGTTGAAAAATTATAGTAAATATACATAAAAGGATACCTAAGGATACATAAAAAATGATGTTTGATTTGTTTGGGCAAAGTTGATAGGTATAATTTGAACGCGTTCTCTTCACGGTTCAATGGGCGACTCAACGGTGGATTTTCTGAACATAACGCGCCAAACAAACGGAGATTTATGGATATAATAAATGACTTTTTCTAACAAAAGAACCATTGGATGTCTTCGTTGGACACTTGGGAAGCCCTCAGCAGAAGTTCTTCGAAAGGTAAGTGATTTATTTTAGCTCTTATATGGGTTTTGTGTGACCCGCGCTGGTTATGAATTTATGCTAATGCATAAATAAGAGAGGTGCTATCCTCAAACAATCAAATGTTGTGCTTTCACCGTAAAGCCTTTTTGAAATCTGACAACGCTGTGATATTGCCAAGAATCAGAGCTTTTGATGACTATGCAACAATTGTATATTGATGAATGTTTAATAATTCAACTTTTGGATTTTGAATTTGGCGCCTTACATTTCACCGGGTAGTGTCGGGAGTGGCCCGCTAGCACGCCGTTTATCCCTATAGATGTTCTTTTTTACGACCCCCACATTAAAGACAATTGACCTCGTTAACGGACCAGGCTGATTTGAAGCTTCTAATATTGCACCCTTTTCCCAAATATAGCTCACTACTTTTGACCAAGGTCCCTAAAGTGCCATTTGGGACGCAGATTAACTTCTTAGGGATCATTGGGGCGCTAGCGCCCCACTCCAGACACTACCAGGTGAAATGCAAGGCGCCAAATTCAAAATCCAAAAGTTGAATTAAACATCCACCAATATACAAGTGTTCCATACTCATCAAAAGCTCTGTTTCTTGGCAATATCACAGCGTTGTCAGATTTCAAAAAGGCTTTACGGCGAAAGCACAACATTTGATTGTTTGAGGGTAGCACCTCACATACTTTTCCCATAGCCATGAATTCATTAGCCAGCACGGCACACACATAACACATTTCACAGCAAAAACAAATCAATTACCTGTTGAAGAACTTCTGCTGAGGTCTTCCTAAGTGTCCAACGAAGACAATCCATGGTTCTTTTGTTAGAAAAAGTCATGTATTTTATCCATAAATCTCCATTTGGTTCGCGCGTTATAATCAGAAACTACAGCGTCGACTACTCCATTGAAACGTGACTAGAACTCGTTCAAATTAAACCTATAAACTTGTCCAAGAACAATCAAACATCATTTTAAATGTATCCTTAGGAACACTTTTACGTATATTTACTATAATAAATCAACCGGAATATAAACTGAGCTCTAAAGACGGAAAAAAACACAGTGCGCGCTTCCCGAGAGCGCGCGTCCAGTCCTATAGACTTCCAAAG
>QNTS01005886.1:10254-34963 GCA_003317085.1 Hucho hucho
GGTAGCAGATACAGTATGGGTAGCAGGTAGCAGATACAGTATGGGTAGCAGGCAGCAGATACAGTATGGGTAGCAGATACAGTATGGGTAGCAGATACAGTATGGGTAGCAGATACAGTATGGGTAGCAGGTACAGTATGGGTAGAAGGTAGCAGATACAGTATGGGTAGCAGGTAGCAGATACAGTATGGGTAGCAGATACAGTATGGGTAGCAGGTAGCAGATACAGTATGGGTAGGCTGTGCGGTTTGTCTAGTCTACATGAGATTATTATGGATAAGAGCGAGAATAGTTGTATTTGTCAAACGGCAGTCAAGTATCACGTCAGCAGAAGACCCTCGAGATTCATTGTAAAGGAGCATCAAGATGCACTTTCACCACCCTGTTAAGTTCAGAACAATTGATCTGTTGCCTAATACACTGCATGGTTCCCGAGTCGTAGTGGGGGGCCACACACCTGATCACCAGTTTACTCCAAGTTTACTTCGATAGGACGGTTATTATATCAATACTTGCGCAGAAAATCATTTCCCCCGCAGAATTCATTTTACCAACACAAAAATATCACAATGTCGAACACATTGTACCGAAACGTCCTTCTTCCATCACAACTGTTGTTTTTGTATACTGTATGACTTTACCCGCATAACTGTGGATAATGTGAGAAATCAGGACCGTGTTTTACAAGTGCTCAGGAGATCGCAAACTTACCGAGTTCAGGGCCAGCTCAGTCTTGACCACTTGGTCGTTGACAAAATAAATATGCACTATAAAAACCTTTTTTTAAAAGCTACTAGATTAGAAGATAGATGTAGGCTAGTTATGGATAACCCTAATTAGAGGTTAACTAACACAAAGAAACCAGAAAAGGCCAGTTGAAAGGCTTCTGGCGTCTTCTCTCTCCCAGACTGCCAACCAATCCTGAGTGCTCACACCTGAGTCATTATCAAGACTTCTTGGAAGAGCACATCACCTAAACTGGTTTCTGCTGCCCCCTGGGGATTTTTATTTATTTGATTTAACCTTTATTTAACTAGGTATGGTAGTGTAGTATGTTGTCTGTACAAAACCCTCGGTCTCAACTCTCAGGCAGTTGAGACAAACTAATGTTAGGTTTCATTGATAGACTTATTTAATCTCTGTTTTAGGCTCATTCTACTATGTGACTCTATGCTTATACATGACTCAGTTCAATATGGCAGCCTTAGCCTCGAGGTTACAGGGTGTACTCACTTTTGTAGCCAGCGGTTTAGACATTAATGGCTGTGTGTTGAGTTATTTTGAGGGGACAGCAAATTTACACTGTTATACAAGCTGTACACTCACTACTTTACATTGTAGCAAAGTGTCATTTCTTCAGTGTTGTCACATGAAAAGATATACTCAAATATTTACAAAAATGTGAGGGGTGTACTCACTTTTGTGATATACTGTATATGTGAACAACAGCTGGTGCACGATATCTAAGGAAGTCTCAAGGTTTTGCTCGCCTGGTAGAGTATCTCATGATAAGCTGTACACCACACTATCTACCTAGAGTTTCTGTATTTTTCGTAGCTGTCTACAAACCACCACAGACCAATGCTGGCACTAACACCGCGCTCAATGAGCTTTATACCGCCATAAGCAAACAGGAAAATGCTCATTGAGGCGGCGCTCCTAGAGGCCGGGGACTTTAATGCAGGGAAACAAATCAGTTTTACCAAATTTCTATCAGCATGTTAAATGTGCAACCAGAGGAAAACATTTCTAGACCACCTTTACTCCACACACAGAGACGCGTACAAAGCTCTCCCTCGCCCTCCATTTGGTAAATCCGACTATAATTCTATCCTCCTGATTCCTGCTTACAAGCAAAAATTAAAGCAGGAAGCACCAGTGATAAAAAAGTGGTCAGATGAAGCAGATGCTAAGCTACAGGACTGTTTTGCTATCACAGACTGGAATGTGTTCAGGGATTCTTCCGATGGTATTGAGGAGTACACCACATCAGTCACTGGCTTCATCAATAAGTGCATTGAGGACATCGTCCCCACAGTGACTGTACGTACATACCCCAACCAGAAGCCATGGATTACAGGCAACATTCGCACTGAGCTAAAGGGTAGAACAGTCGCTTTCAAGGAGCGGGACTCTAACCCGGAAGCTTAGAAAAAATCCCGCTATGCCCTCCGACGAACCATCAAACAGGCAATGCGTCAATACAGGATTAAGATCGAATCGTACTACACCAGCTCCGGCGCTCGTCGGATGTGGCAGGGCATGCAAACTACTACAGACTACAAAGGAAGCACAGCCAGATGAGCTAAATAACTTCTATGCAAATCAAATCTAGGATAGCTAAAGATGCATTTTAACTGGTATTTGATTTGTTTAGGAAAAGTTTATAGGTATATTTGAACGCGTTCTCTTCACGTTTCAATGGGCGATTCGACGTTGGATTTTCTGAACATAACGCACCAACCAAACGGAGATTCGTGGATATAATAAATGACTTTTTCTAACAAAAGAACCATGGATTGTCTTCATTGGACATTTGGGAAGCCCTCAGCAGAAGTTCTTCAAAAAGGTAAGGGATTTGTTTTCGCTGTGAAATGTGTTGTGTGAACCGCGATGGTTTATGAATTTTTGCTAATGGAGGTGCTACCCTCAAACAATCAAATGTTGTGCTTTCGCCGTAAAGCCTTTTTGAAATCTGACAACGCTGTGATATTGCCAAGAAGCAGAGCTTTTGATGACTATGCAACACTTGTATATTGATGAATGTTTAATAATTTTGGATTTTGAATTTGGCGCCTTGCATTTCACCGGGTAGTGCCCCACTGCTCCCTAAGTAGTTAACCAGGTAGGCAAGTTGAGAATCAAATCAAATCAAATTTATTTATAAAGCCCCCCTTACATCAGCTGATGTCACAGAGTGCTGTACAGAAACCCAGCCTAAAACCCCAAACAGCAAGCAATGCAGGTGTAAAAGCACTGCAGGTGTAAAAGCACGGTGGCTAGGAAAAACTCCCTAGAAAGGCCAAAACCTAGGAAGAAACCTAGAGAGGAACCAGGCTGTGAGGGGTGGCCAGTCCTCTTCTGGCTGTGCCGGGTGCAGATTATAACAGAACATGGACAAGATTTTAAAATGTTCATAAAACAGGCAGAACAGTTGAAACTGGAGAAGCAGCACGGCCAGGTGGACTCGGGACATCAAGGAGTCATCAGGCCAGGTAGGCCTTGAGGAATGGTCCTAATGCTCAGGTCCTCCGAGAGAGAGAAGAAGAAAAAAGAAAGAAAGAGAGAGATAATTAGAGAGAGCATACTTAAATTCGCACAGGACACCAGATAAAATAAATACTCCAGATATAACAGACGGACCCTAACCCCCCGACACATAAACTACTGCAGCATAAATACTGGGGGCTGAGACAGGAGGGGTCGGGAGACACTGTGGCCCCGTCCGACGATACCCCCGGACAGGGCCAAACAGGCAGGATATAACCCCACCCACTCTGCCGAAGCACAGCCCCCACACCACTAGAGGGAAATCTTCAACCACCAACTTACCATCCTGAGACAAGGCCGAGTATAGCCCACAAGATCTCCGCCACGGCNTCCGTTCACCTTCACACTCCTGGGCCAGACTACACTCAGTCATAAGACCTACTGAAGAGATGAGTCTTCAATAAAGACTTAAAGGTTGAGACAGAGTCTGCGTCTCTCACATGGATAGGCAGACTATTCCATAAAAATGGAGCTCTATAGGAAAAGGCCCTACCTCCAGCTGTTTGCTTAGAAATTCTAGGGACAGTAAGGAGGCCTGCGTCTTGTGACCGTAGCGTACGTGTAGGTATGTACGGCAGGACCAAATTGGAAAGATAGGTAGGAGCAAGCCCATGTAATGCTTTGTAGGTTAGCAGTAAAACCTTGAAATCAGCCCTTGCCTTAACAGGAAGCCAGTGTAGAGAGGCTAGTACTGGAGTAATATGATCAAATTTTGGGGTTCTAGTCAAGATTCTAGCAGCCGTGTTTAGCACTAACTGAAGTTTATTTAGTGCTTTATCCGGGTAGCCGGAAAGTAAAGCATTGCAGTAGTCTAACCTAGAAGTTACAAACGCATGGATTAACTTTTCTGCATCATTTTTGGACAGAAAGTTTCTGATTTTTACAATGTTACGTAAATGGAAAAAAGCTGTCCTTGAAACAGTCTTGATATGTTCGTCAAAAGAGAACAAGTTCTCATTTACAAGATAAAGCAAAGCAGTTCGACACATACAACAACACAGAGTTACACATTGGAGTAAACAAACCTAGTCAATAAAAAAACGAATCTATAGACAATGTGTGCAAATCAGGTAAGATAAGGAACATTAGGCAATAAATAGGCCATGGTGGCGAAGTAATTACAATATAGTAATTTAACACTGGAATGGTAGATGTGCAGTAGATGAATGTGCAAAGTAGAAATACTGGGGTGCAAAGGAGCAAGATAAATAAATGAATACGGTAGGGGATGAGGTAGTTGGTTTGGCTATTAACAGATGGGCTATGTACAGGTGCAGTGATCTGTGAGCTGCTCTGACAGCTGGTGCTTAAAGCTAGTGAGGGAGATAAGTGTCTCCAGTTTCAGTGATTTTTGTACTTTGTTCCAGTCATTGGCAGCAGAGAACTGGAAGGAAAGGCGGCCAAATGAGGAATTGGCTTTGGGGGTGACCAGTGAGATATACCTGTTGGAGTGCGTGCTACGGGTGGGTGCTGCTATGGTTACCAGCGAGCTGAGATAAGGCGGAGCTTTACCTAGCAGGGACTTGTAGATGACCTGGAGCCAGTGGGTCTGGCGACGAGTATGTAGCGAGGGCCAGCCGACTAGAGCATACAGGTCGCAGTGGTGGGTGGTATAAGGGGCTTTGGTGACAAAGCGGATGGCACTGTGATTACTCAGCAAACTGGATGCAGTCTGAGTATTGGAAGCTGTTTTGTATATGACATCACCGAAGTCGAGGATCGGTAGGATAGTCAGTTTTACTAGGGTAAAGTTTGGCGGCATGAGTGAAGGAGGCTTTGTTGCGAAATAGAAAGCCGGATCTAGATTTGATTTTGGATTGGAGATGTTTAATGTGAGTCTGGAAGGAGAGTTTACAGTCTAGCCAGATACCTAGGCATTTGTAGTTGTCCACATATTCTAGGTCAGAGCCATCCAGGGTACTGATGCTAGTCGGGCGGGTGCAGGCAGCGAACAGTAGAAAAGCATGCATTTGGTTTTACTAGCGTTTAAGAGCAGGTGGAGGCCACGGAAGGAGTGTTGTATGGCATTGAAGCTCGTTTGGAGGTTAGTTAACAGTGTCCAAGGAAGGGCCAGAAGTATACAGAATGGTGTCGTCTGCATAGAGGTGGATCAGGGAATCACCCGCAGCAAGAGCGACATCATTGATATTTACAGAGAAAAGACTCAGCCCGAGAATTGAACCCTGTGGAACCCCCATAGAGACTGCCAGAGTTCCGGACAACAGGCCCTCCGATTTAACACACTGAACTCTGTCTGCAAAGTAGTTGGTGAACCAGGTGAGGCAGTCATCTGAGAAACCAAGGCTATTGAGTCTGCTGATAAGAATACGGTGATTGACAGAGTCGAAAGCCTTGGCCAGGTCGATGAAGACTGCTGCACAGTACTGTCTTTTATCGATGGCGGTTATGATATCGTTTAGTACCTTGAGCGTGGCTGAGATGCACCCGTGACCAGCTCGGAAACCGGATTGCACAGCGGAGAAGGTACGGTGGGATTCGAAGTGGTCAATGATCTGTTTATTAACTAGGCTTTCAAAGACTTTAGAGAGGCAGGGCAGGATGGATATAGGTCTATAGCAATTTGGGTCTAGAGTGTCACCCCCTTTGAAGAGGGGGATGACCGCGGCAGCTTTCCAATCTTTAGGGATCTCGGACGACACGAAAGAGGTTGAGCAGAAAGAGGTTGCAACTCCTGGTAATAGGAGTTGCAACAATGGCGGCAGATAGTTTTAGAAAGAGAGGGTTCAGATTGTCTAGCCCAGCTGATTTGTACGGGTCCAGGTTTTGCAGATGTTCTGAAAGAGCTGCAAAACCTGGACCCGCACAAATCAGCTGGGCTAGACAATATGGACCCTCTCTTTCTAAAACTATCCGCCGCCATTGTTGCAACTAATAGGCTTTGGGTGAAGGAGAAGCTGACGGCCTACCTCGGCCAAACCCAGACGATGCTCGGCCAATTTTGCGTCGCCCTATGGGACTCCCAATCATGGTCGGATGTGACACAGCCTGGATTCGAACCAGGGACTGGAGTGATGCCTCTTGCACTGTGATGCAGTGCCTTAGACCTCTGCACCACTCAGGAGCCAATAATGAGTGTGTTGGACATGCCGTGAGAGGAGTTCAGTCTGCCATATAGAATGCGTCTGTCTATTTGAGCTGGTCAGTCTGTGTTGGTGATCCTATGTTTCGTGTAGTGGAGCTGCATAAGTGTTGCTCTCCACTTTCTGGAGGATCAAGTTTTGAAATCAGTGGAATTAGAGTATGACAGCTAAAGAGATGGAGAAAACACCTGTCTCCAGATTACATCTTCAAACTAAGGGGAACCATGGCATGGCATCCGTGACAGGGAGTCCCGTCCATCATGCATGATAATGTAGTCGGGTAAGATTGTCTAGCTACATTTTCAGATATTTCAAATTTGGACAGCAAGTGGTTTCATTTCAAGCTAAAGTGTACTGTTAGCTAGCTAGCTGACGTTAGCTGGCTGGCTCCCTTCTAATATATTAATCGTATCCCAGAGCCGTTTGCTTGGCTAGTTCGAGCCTAATGTTAGCTAGCTGGCTGGCTCTCTAGCTAACATTGTGTATGATGTTATTATTCGTATCTCACTGTCAACTTATTTTCAGCAAACTTAACATGTGTTCATACAAATATTTACACAACAAGATTCAACAACTTACACAAACTGAACAAGTTCCACAGACATGTGACTAACAGAAATGGAATAATGTGTCCCAGAACAAAGGGGGGGTCAATATCAAAAGTAACAGTCAGTATCTGGTGTGGCCACCAGCTGCATTAAGTACTGCAGTGCATCTCCTCCTCATGGACTGCACCAGATTTGCCAGTTCTTGCTGCGAGATGTTACCCCACTCTTCCACCAAGGCACCTGCAAGTTCCCGGACATTTGAGGGGATTGGCCCTAGCCCTCACCCTCCGATCCAACAGGTCCCAGTCATGCTCAATGGGATTGAGATCCGGGGTCTTCGCTGGCCATGGCAGAACATTGACATTCACTGACATTCGCACAGAACGAGCAGTATGGCTGGTGGCATTGTCATGCTGGAGGGTCATGTCAGGATGAGCCTGCAGGAAGGGTACCACATGAGGGAGGAGGATATCTTCCCTGTACCGCACAGCATTGAGATTGCCTGCAATGACAACAAGCTCAGTCCGATGATGCTGTGACACAACACCCCTGACCATGACGGACCCTCCACCTCCAAATCAATCCCGCTCCAGAGTACAGGCCTCAGTGTAACGCTCATTCCTTCGACAATAAACGTGAATCCGACCATCACCCCTGGTGAGACAAAACTGCGACTCGTCAGTGAAGAGCACTTTTTGCCAGTCATGTCTTGTCCAGCGACAGTGGGTTTGTGCCCATAGGCAACGTTGTTGCCGGTGATGTCTGGTGAGGACCTGCCTTACAACAGGCCTACAAGCCCTCCATCCTACCTCTCTCAGCCTATTGCGGACAGTCTGAGCACTGATAGAGGGATTGTGTGTTCCTGGTGTAACTCGGGCAGTTGTTTTTGCCATCCTGTACCTGTCCCGCAGGTGTGATGTTCGGATGTACCAATCCTGTGCAGGTGTTGTTACACATGGTCTACCACTGCGAGGACGATCAGCTGTCCGTCCTGTCTCCCTGTAGCGCTGTCTTAGGCGTCTCACAGTACGGACATGGCAATTTATTGCCCTGGCCACATCTGCAGTCCTCATGCCTCCTTGCAGTATGCCTAAGGCACGTTCACGCAGATGAGCAGGGACCCTGGGCATCTTTCTTTTGATGTTTTTCCAGTCAGTAGAAAGGCCTCTTTAGTGTCCTAAGTTTTCATAACTGTGACCTTAATTGCCTACCGTCTGTAAGCTGTTAGTGTCTTAACGACCGTTCCACAGGTGCATGTTCATTAATTGTTTATGGTTCATTCAACAAGCATGGGAAACGGTGTTTAAGCACTTTACTATGAAGATCTGTGAAGTTATTTGGATTTTTACTAATTATCTTTGAAAGACAGAAACGTCCCTTTTTCAGGACCCTATTTTTGCTGAGTTATATAACACAAAACATACCCCATCCTTTGGTGAAGACTGCATGTTGCTTTGTCTTCCCATGCCGAACAAGCCAGCAGCAACATTTCTGGAGTAGCCTTTCCACCGGCATCTCCACTGCGGCCCTTGTTTCTTTGACAAACTTGTGAACCCTACCCCACATTTTCATACAAGTAGTTGGGTCGGACCCCAGCATCTCCACAATCTTCCTCTGAATTGGCAAAATGGTCTTTGTGTGGCTAGAATCATACTGGTGAAGATACTTTTGTACCTACTTGGTTAATCCATGTTCCAAGTTGTCCAATCACGGACGAAGGGGCATAGACTTTGGCTTCCGAACTTAGTCTGGCCGCCTTTACGATACCACACATGCATGGACATCACCCTGCACATATTGTTTAGACCAGTGATGGATTTATGGCATTTGAGCTTTAATTAATTCCTTTTTTCTATTATACTTCAGGAATGATGTTGAACATTGGATGAAACCTCTCTCCCTGATGAAACTGATCAGTCACTCTCCCCATCCTCACCTACAGGTGCTCCTATTTTTCAGCCAATGCAAACACCAATATGTAGGATATCTAATTTATTCAAAATGAAAATGGAATACTGACTTGCAAATCTTGAACATGCTGCAAAGCAATTGACCCTGTTTATAGTGTCTGTAGGCTAGAACAAATCTAGACATACAGTTGAAGTCTGAAGTTTACATACACTTGGAGTCATTTAAACTTGTTTTTCCAACCACTCCACAAATTTCTTGTTAAACTATAGTTTTGGCAAGTCTGTTTGGACACCTACTTACATGACACCAGTAATTTTTCCAACAATTGTTTACAGACAGATTATTTCACTTATAATTCACTGTATCACAATTCCAGTGGGTCAGAAGTTTACATACACTAAGTTGACTGTGCCTTTGAACAGCTTGGAAAATTTCAGAAATTGATGTTATGGCTTTAGAAACCACTAATAGGCTAATTGACAATTTAAGTCAATTGGAGGTGTACCTGTGGATGTATTTCAAGGCCTCCCAAACCCAGTGCCTCTCTGCTTGACATCATGGGAAAATCAAAAGAAATCAGCCAAGACTTCAGAAAAATAATTGTAGACCTCCACAAATCTGGTTCATCCTCAAGAGCAATTTCCAAATCCCTGAAGGTACCACGTTCATCTGAACAAACAATAGTATGCAAGTAAACACCATGGGACCACGCAGCCGTCATACCGCTCAGGAAAGAGACGTGTTCTCCTAGAGATGAACATACTTTGGTGCGAAAAGTGCAAATCAATCCCAGAACAGCAGCATAGGACCTTGTGAAGATGCTGGAGGAAACAGGTACAAAAGTATCTATATCCACAGTAAAACGAGTCCTATATCGACATAACCTGAAAGGCCGCTCAGCAAGGAAGAAGCCACTGCTCCAAAACCAACATAAAAAAGCCAGACTACGGTTTGAAACTGCACATGGGGACAAAGATCGTACTTTTTGGAGAAATGTCTTCTAGTCTGATGAAACAAAAATAGAACTGTTTGGCCATAATTACCAATGTCATGTTTGGTGGAAAAAGGGGGAGGCTTGCAAGCCGAAGAACACCATCCCAACCGTGAAGCACGGGGGTGGCAGCATCATGTTGTGGGGGTGCTTTTCTGCAGGAGGGACTGGTGCAATTCACAAAATAGATGGCATCATGAGGTAGGAAAATGTGGATATATTGAAGCAACATCTCAAGACATCAGTCAGGAAGTTAAAGCTTTGTTGCAAATGGGTCTTCCAAATGGACAATGACCCCAAGCATACTTCTAATGTTGTGGCAAAATGGCTTAAGGACAACAACTTTGAGGTATTGGAGTGGCCATCACAAAGCCCTGACCTCATCCTACAGAAATGTTGTGGGCAGAACTGAAAAAGCATGTGAGCAAGGCCTACAAACCTGATTCAGTTACACCAGTTCTGTCAGGAGGAATGGGCTAAAATTCACCCAACTTACTGTGGGAAGCTTGTGGAAGGCTACCTGAAACATTTGACCCAAGTTAAACAATTTAAAGGCAATGCTACCAAATACTAATTGAGTGCATGTAAACTTCTGACCCACTGGGAATGTGATGAAAGAAAAAGAAGCTGAAATAAAATCACTACTATTATTCTGACAGTTCACATTCTTAAAATATAGTGGTGATCCTAACTGACCTAAGACAGGGAATTTTTACCAGGATTAAATGTCAGGAATTGTGAAACAGTTTAAATGTATTTGGCTAAGGTGTATGTAAACTTCCGACTTCAGCTGTAACTACTAGACATTTACACAATTGTATTTATTTCACCTTTCAGGAATGATGACCTCTGATGAAACCGCTCTCCTGGGTGACCGAGGAAACGTACTGCTCCTCACCACAGCTGTGTCCCTGACCAGAGCTCACATTTACATGATAAAAAAAAACAGGTAGCTGTACAGCCCCTTTACTGTGACATGAACCCAGGATATCCATCTGTATTCCAATTGCCTGACTTGTTTTCTGTATTTGTTGAGTGGCTGAGTAAAGCTGGAACAAATGGGTTGTGGGCTCATTTTCAGAACTTCTAGATGTAATTTGTTTTTGGAAAATGGATTTGCCTGACCTGTGCATTGACACCTCTCCACTAGATGGAGTGATACTTTTTGTTGGGGATTTAGGTTGATGTGTTCAAGGGGTCACAAAGTTCCAAGCCTCCTCACTGTTGACTGGTCTGTTCAGATCCTTATCGCTGCTTCTGGGCTGATGGTAGTTGAGGTGGGGCCTTTTATGGCCATGAATCTGGGAGCCTGTTAGCTTCTGAGAGAGGGCCTACTTGTAAGATATTTTGTGAATAGTGCTATAAACCTACTTCAAATAGGTTGACAATTCAGAGACCTAATCTCAAACTCATGAAAACATTTAATTCATTTTCCTAATTTTCTCATTTAACTGTAAAATGTAAATTTTGTGTTGTTCCTGGAAGCTGTTGCTATAGTGATAACCAAAAGAACAGTCTCTTTAGTGCCTAAGCTATGTGCATGAAAATAAAGACCTATCCAAACTTGACACTAGGGGACGCCTGGGCCTTGTTATGGATAAACATCTATATTGGTAGAAGATATCTGCTCCACGTTGACAAGATGTTGGGGAATCAAGGGGAATATTGATTAACTGAGCATCTCTGAAGTCACCTCAGTGTACAGCTCAATAAACACACTAAGCGTTTTGGTATACTTCAGTCTTCTGTGATGTGTAGTATTGGGATGCAAACTCAAAATGGAATAAATTGAAACTGACATGGTACAGGTCTTTTTTCTAGCTAATAGCCATGTGAGGTGTTTTGTTTCAAAGTAGATTTGTTTAAGATGACCAAGAAACGCTGTGTGACCCTGATTCAGCCCACTGCAGTTAAAGGTTAAATAAATGGCATAACATAGTAGGGCTTGTTACACTGTAGACCTAACCTACTCCGCATACTTGGGCTACAGATAGAAAAATAATGAATATGTTTAAGTTGAATCGCTTTTTAAAAGAATCTCAAATTGCATAAGAAGTCAAACTGAATTGTAACGCTTGAGACTGAAATGGTAAAGTAATTTTTTATTTTTTTATTTCCCCTTTATTTAACCAGGTAGTTCTATATGATGTCATAATACAGGTAGGCCAGTTGAGAACAAGTTGTCATTTACAACTGCGACCTGGCCAAGATAAAGCAAAGCAGTGCGACAAAAACAACAGAGTTACACAAACAAAATGTACAGTCAATAACACAAAAGAAAAGAAAAATAGAAAAATCTATATACAGTGTGTATAAATTTAGAAGAGTAGGGAGGTAGGCAATAAATAGGCCCTAGAGGCAAAAATAATTAACATTTAGCATTAACACTGGAGTGATGGATGTGCAGATGATGTGCACGTAGAGATACTGGGGTGCAAAAGAGCAAGAGGGTAAGTAATAATATGGGGATGAGGTAGTTGGGTGTGCTATTTACAGATTTGCTGTGTACAGGTACAGTGATCGGTAAGCTGCTCAGACAGCTGATGCTTAAAGTTAGAGGAAGATATAAGACTCCAGCCTCAGATTTTTGCAATTCGTTCCAGTCATTGGCAGCAGAGAACTGTAAGGAAAGACGGCCAAAGTAAGTGTTGGCTTTGGGGATGACCAGTGCAATATACCTGCTGGAGCGCCTGCTACGGGTGTTGCTATGGTGACCAGTGAGCTGAGATAAGGCGGGGCTTTACCTAGCAAAGACTTACAGATGACCTGGAGCCAGTTTGGCGACGGTTATGTAGTGAGGGCCAGCGAATGAGAGCATACAGGTCGCAGTGGTGGGTAGTATATGGGGATTTGGCGAAAAAAACAGATGGCACTGTGATAGACTACATCCAGTTCGCTGACTAAAGTGTTGGAGGCTATTTTGTAAATGACATCGCCAAAGTCAAGGATCGGTAGGATAGTCAGTTTTACGAGGGTATGTTTGGCAGCATGAGTGAAGGAGGCTTTGTTGCGAAATAGGAAGCTGATTCTAGATTACATTTTGGATTGGAGATGCTTAATGGAAGGAGAGTTTACAGTCTAGCCAGACACCTAGGTATTAGTAGTTGTCCACGTATTCTAGGTCAGAACCTTCCAGAGTAGTGATGCTAGTTGGGCGGGAGGGTGCGGGCAGCAATCTGTTGTAGAGCATGCACTTCATTTCACTTGCATTTAAAAGCAGTTGGATGCCATGGAAGGAGTGTTGTATGGCGTTGAAGCTCGTTTGGAGGTTTGTTAGCACAGTGTCCAAGGAAGGGCCAGATGTATACAGAATAGTGTCGTCTGCATAGAGGTGGATCAGAGAATCACCAGCAGCAAGAGCGACATTGATATGTACAGAGAACAGACTCGGCCTGAGAATTGAACCCTGTGGCACCCCCATAGAGACTGCCAGAGGTCCGGATAACAGGGCCTCCGATTTGACACACTGAACTCTGAGTTCAGTGTGTCAAGGGGTGCTGTTCAGTGTGTCAGTTGCTGCAGGGGGTGCTGAGATGTTGGCCGGGGTAGGGGTAGCCAGGTGGAAAGCATGGCCAGCCGTGGAAAAATGCTTATTGAAATTATCGATTATCGTAGATTCATTGGTGGTGACAGTGTTTCCTAGTCTCAGTGCAGTGGGCAGCTGGGAGGAGGTGCTCTTATTCTCCATGGACTTTAGTGTCCCAGAACGTTTGTGAATTAGTGCTATAGGAAGCAAATTCCTAACTTCCTGACTGAGTATATTGGTTCCTGACTTCCCTGAAAAGTTACATATCGCGGGGGCTATTCTAAGCTAATGCAGAACGCCACAGGATGTTTTTGTGCTGGTGAAGGGCAGTCAAGTCTGGGGTGAACCCAGGGCTATATATGTTCTTAGTTCTACATTTTTTGAATGGGGCATGCTTATTTAAGATGGAGGAAAGCACTTTTGAAGAGCAACCAGGCATCCTCTACTGACGGGATGAGGTCAATATCCTTCCAGGATACCCGGGCCAGGTCGATTAGAAAGGCCTGATTGCTGAAGTGTTTTAGGGAGCGTTTGACAGTGATTAGGGGAGATGGTGGGGATAGTGTATAGGTACAGGGTTAGATGGTGGGGATAGTCATTTGACCGCGGAGGCAATGATCGCTAAGATCCTGGTTGAAGACAGCAGAAGTGTATTTAGAGGGCAGGTTGGTCAGGATGATATCTAAGAGGGTGCCCATTGTTACGGATTTAGGGTTGTACCTGGTAGGTTCCTTGATGATTTCTCACACCAACAACATTATCCCAGAAACCCTAGACCCCCTCCAATTTGCATACCGCCCAAATAGATCAGATGATGCAATCTCTATTGCACTCCACACTGCCCTTTCCCACCTGGACAAAAGGAACACTTATGTGAGAATGCTATTCATTGACTACGGCTCAGCGTTCAACACCAGAGCTTTGAGGGCACATCACTAAGCTAAGGATCCTGGGACTAAACACCTCCCTCTGCAACTGGATCCTGGACTTCCTGACGGGCCTCCCCCAGGTGGTGAGGGTAGGTAGCAACACATCTGCCACGCTGATCCTCAACACTGGAGCTCCCCAGGGGTGCGTGCTCAGTCCCCTCCTGTACTCCCTGTTCACCCACGACTGCATGGCCAGGCACGACTCCAACACCATCATTAAGTTTGCAGACGACACAACAGTGGTAGGCCTGATCACAGACAACGATGAGACAGCCTATAGGGAGACGTGGCCGTGTGGTGCCAGGACAACAACCTCTCCCTCAACGTAACCAAGACTAAGGACATGATTGTGGACTACAGGAAAAGGAGGACCGAGCAAGCCCGCATTTTCATCGACGGGGCTGTAGTGGAGCAGGTTTAGAGCTTCAAGTTCCTTGGTGTCCACATCAACAAGCTAGAATGGTCCAAACACACCAAGACTGTCATGAAGAGGGCACGACAAAGCAAATTCCACCTCAGGAGACTAAAAAGATCTGGCATGGGTCCTGAGATCCTCAAAAGGTTCTACAGCTGCAACATTGAGAGCATCCTGACTGGTTGCATCACTGCCTGGTACAGCAATTGCTCCGCCTCTGCCTGCAAGGCACTACAGAGGGTACATCACTGGGGCTAAGCTGCCTGCCATCCAGGACCTCTACACCAGGCAGTGTCAGAGGAAGGCCCTAAAAATCGTCAAAGACCCCAGCCACCCCAGTCAGTCTGTTCTCTTTACTACCACATGGCAAGCGGTACCGGAGTGCCAAGTCTAGGACAAAAAGGCTTCTCAACAGTTTTCACCCCCAAGCCATAAGACTCCTGAACAGGTAATCAAATGGCTACCCGGACTATTTGCATTGTGTCCCGCCACCCACCACCCCCTTTTTTACGCTACTCTCTGTTCATCATATATGCATAGTCACTTTAACCATAACTACATGTACATATACTACCTCAATCAGCCTGACTAACGGGTGTCTGTATGTAGCCTCTACTGTATATAGCCTGTTTTTTTTACTGTTTTTATTTCTTTACTTACCCATTGTTCACCTAATACCTTTTTTTTGCACTATTTGTTAAAGCCTGTAAGTAAGCATTTCACTGTAAGGTCTACACCTGTTATATTCGGCGCATGTGACAAATACACTTTGATTTGATTTGAGATTGAGGGCATCTAGCTTAGATTGTAGGATGGCCGGGGTGTTAAGCATGTCCCAGTTTAGGTCACCTAACAGTACGAACTCTGAAGACCGATGGGGGGCGATCAATCCACGTATGGTGTCCAGGGCACAGCTGGGGGCTGAGGGGGGTCTATAACAAGCAGCAACGGTAAAAGACTTGTTTCTGGAAAGGTGGATTTTTAAAAGAAAAGCAGTGCGACAGACGTGGGATTAACAAAAGTACAGTCAATAACACATTGGAAAAATCTATATACAGTGTGTGCAAATGGAGTAAAGAGGTAAGGCAATAAATAGGCCATAGTAGCGAAGTAATTACAATTTAGCAAAGTAACACTGGAGTGAAAGACGTGCAGATGATTTGCAAGTATAAATACTGATGTGCAGAAGAGCAAAAAAAGTAAATAAAACAATATGGGAATGAGATGTGGTAGAGAAAAGCAGTCTGATATGCTCTGGGTAGATATCGCGCAGGCTGGCAGGAGTTGCCCGGGCGGAGGCTGGCAGTCCGAGTTAACGGTGATGACCGCTAGCAGTGGCTAACTGACTACTAACTAGTAAGCTGGCTAACTTCTGAAGGGGGTTCTGAAGAGTATGTTCAGTCCGTAGATGGAAAATGAGATTAAAAATAAAATATATACGAAGAACAACAATATATACACAAGGGACGGGACAAGACAATCAAAACAGACAACCCACTGCTACGCCATCTTGTAATTCAATTCCCACTGATTATTACTTGGTTTCCATTGGGCTGTCGATTATTGTTACTATGTCCGTTGGTGCGTGTGAGTACCTGTGCTGTGTGTTTTGGCTTTCGTGCCATTGTGGATTGCACAAGTTGAGGCAGCTTGGGGTAAACTTTAGGCAGCTTGCGCTGGAAAGGATGGGGCATCGATGGGACAGCCAAGGAGGACAAAGAATATAACAGGCTCTTCAACAGCCCACCACACCTGCTTCTCTGAATGGTCAGTCACTCCATTGGAGCTGCTTCTCTGGTATTGGTCCTCCATTGTCATGCTGCTAAAAAGCTGATGAAACTTTCCCACATCTTGGCAGTGGTTAGGAGCATTCCCTGAACAGTCCATGATCTTCCTCTGGACATGCAGTCCTTGGTGTAATATTTCAGTCATTATCATGACCAAGCCTGGCTACATGCTGTATTGCTATTAGTCTTCACTGAGAACAGAAACGGCAATATTACAGACATTACTTCCGGTTTCAATGCCATGTGTGTGCCTGTCTGGTGTGGTAATGAACTTGAATGGTGCATCCGTCTCTTGCTGGTCATTCTACGTCCACTAATCGGGGTGCCCGGACAGTAGTATCTATATTTAAACTGTCCCCTCTTTCGAGACCACCACAAGTTGGTGGCGCTGTTTCATTGTCCATCTATGTGCCTCACACTAAACTAACCCCCATATAATAACAGGTTTATGACCACAACTTTTCATAATGTGGCCGGGAAACGGGTCTACAGGGCTGAGAAAATAAAGCACACCATCAGGTTTAACATCCTAGACCACTATCCTTTATTTCAGAGCGGAGGAGAAAAGGCAACATTTACAGATAGAGATGTCCCATCAGCAGAAGAGATCAATTCCTAAAATAAAAGAAATAGGTTTTAATTGAAAATATTATATCATATTCATGGTGGGGGTGGGGAACAAAGCATGGCAAAGCTGTGACAGACCAACACGGTCTGGTTTTACAGCTCTTAGCTAAACCCTAACCTATAAAATACCTTTACACTATCCCTAAGGTACCTGGTCAGGATCGGGGTCATACAGATCGTTGTTGAAGGACACAGCGTAGACTGTCCGTTCATCCATATTGGTCATCAGAGTCTCCTTCTCTGTGGACTGGCCCCGAGCTGCAGCTCTTGCTCTGCTAAAAAGAGTAGGGTTAGTAGTATGGTATATAGGTTTATGGTAGTACGATACACTGTATAGAGTAGGATATATAGGTATATAATAGGGTATACAATGTAGGTATAGAGCAGCAGGGTATACAGTAGTAGGGTATATAGCCGTAGAGTATATACAGTGGGGAGAACAAGTATTTGATACACTGCCAATTTTGCAGGTTTTCCCACTTACAAAGCATGTAGAAGTCTATTTTTTATCATAGGTACTCTTCAACTGTGAGTGACGGAATCTAAAACAAAAATCCAGAAAATCACATTGTATGATTTTTAAGTAATTAATTTGCATTTGATTGCATGACATAAGTATTTGATACATCAGAAAAGCAGAACTTAATATTTGGTACAGAAACCTTTGTTTGCAATTACAGAGATCATACGTTTCCTGTAGTTCTTGACCAGGTTTACACACTGCTGCAGGGATTTTGGCCAACTCCTCCATACTGACCTTCTCCAGATCCTTCAGGTTTCGGGGCTGTCGCTGGGCAATACGGACCTTCAGCTCCCTCCAAATATTTTCTATTGGGTTCAGGTCTGGAGACTGGCTAGGCCACTGCAGGACCTTGAGATGCTTCTTACGGAGCCACTCCTTTGTTGCCCTGGCTGTGTGTTTCGGGTCGTTGTCATGCTGGAAGACCCAGCCACGACCCATCTTCAATGCTCTTACTGAGGGAAGGAGGTTGTTGGCCAAGATCTCATGATACATGGCCCCATCCATCCTCCCCAGAATACGGTGCAGTCGTCCTGTCCCCTTTGCAGAAAAGCATCTCCAAAGAATGATGTTTCCACCTTCATGCTTCACGGTTGGGATGGTGTTCTTGGGGTTGTACTCATCCTTCTTCCTCCAAACACGGCGAGTGGAGTTTAGACCAAAAAGCTCTATTTTTGTCTCATCAGACCACATGACCTTCTCCCATTCCTCCTCTGGATCATCCAGATGGTCATTGGCAAACTTCAGACGGGCCTGGACATGCGCTGGCTTGAGCAGGGGGACCTTGCATGCGCTGCAGGATTTTAATCCATGACGGCGTAGTGTGATACTAATGGTTTTCTTTGAGACTGTGGTCCCAGCTCTCTTCAGGTCATTGACCAGGTCCTGCCGTGTAGTTCTGGGCTGATCCCTCACCTTCCTCATGATCATTGATGCCCCACGAGGTGAGATCTTGCATGGTGCCCCAGACCGAGGGAGATTGACCGTCATCTTGAACTTCTATTTTCTAATAATTGCGCCAACAGTTGCCTTCTCACCAAGCTGCTTGCCTATGGTCCTGTAGCCCATCCCAGCCTTGTGCAGGTCTACAATTTTATCCCTGATGTCCTTACACAGCTCTCTGGTCTTGGCCATTGTGGAGAGGTTGGAGTCTGTTTGATTGAGTGTGTGGACAGGTGTCTTTTATACAGGTAACTAGTTCAAACTGGTGCAGTTAATACAGGTAATGAGTGGAGAACAGGAGGGCTTCTTAAAGAAAAACTAACAGGTCTGTGAGAGACGGAATTCTTACTGGTTGGTAGGTGATCAAATACTTATGTCATGCAATAAAATGCAAATTAATTATTTAAAAATCATACAATGTGATTTTTTGGATATTTGTTTTCGATTCCGTCTCTCACAGTTGAAGTGTACCTATGATAAAAATTAGACCTCTACATGCTTTGCAAGTAGGAAAACCTGCAAAATCGGCAGTGTATCAAATACTTGTTCTCCCCACTGTAGTAGTAGGGTTAGGAGCAGGGTACAGTAGGGTTAGGGTCAGTAGTAGAGTTAAGGTTACCAGTAGGGTACAGTAGTAAGGTTAGGGTCAGTAGTAGGGTATTCAGTAGCAGGGTATATGTTAGTTGGGTATATAGTATACAGTAGTAGGGTATATGGGTATTTAGTAACAAGGTATACAGTAGCAGGGTATATAGTAGTTGGGTATATAGTATACAGTAGTAGGGTATTCAGTAGTAGGGTATATGGGTATTTAGTAGCAGGGTATATAGTAGTTGGGTATATAGTATACAGTAGTAGGGTATATAGTAGTTGGTAAGGGGTAGTTGTTGGGTTAGGGACAGCAGTAGGGTATACAGCAGTAGGGTACATAAGTATACAGCAGAAGGGTATATAGTAGTAGAGTAAGGAATAGTAGGAGGGTTAGGGATAGTAATAGAGTTTACAGGAGTACGGTATAGAGTAGTAGGGTATATAGGTACAGTATCAGTCAAACGTTTGGACACCTACTCATTCTAGGTTTCTAAATTCTTCCTATTTTCTACATTGTAGAATAATAGTGAAGACATCAACATCATGAAATAACATGGATTCATGTAGCAACCAAAAGTGTTAACTCTCAATATATTTAACATTTTAGACTCTTCAAAGTAGCCACCCTTTGCCTCGACAGCTTTGCAGACTCTTCGCATTCTCTCAACCAGCTTCATGTGGTAGTCACCTGGAATGCATTTAAATTAACAGGTATGCTTTCTTAAAAATGTATGTGGAACTTCTTAATCCATTTGAGCCAATCAGTTGTGTTGTGACAAGGTAGGGGATCTCATGAGGACCGCCACAGGAATGGAAGACCCAGAGTTACCTCTGCTGCAGAGGATAAGTTAATTTGAGTTACCATCAGAAATTGCAGCCCAAATAAATGCTTAGAGTTCAATAGCACCCCCACACCATAACACCCCCTCCATGCTTTACGGTGGGAAATACACATGCGGAGATCATCCGTTCACCCACACAGCATCTCACAAAGACACAGCGGTTGGAACCAGAAATCTCCATTTTGGACTCCGGTGGGAATTTGTCCTTTTGGTCTGGTCTAATGTCAATTGCTCGTGTTTCTTGGTCCAAGCAAGTGTCTTCTTATTGATGTCCTTTAGTAATGGTTTCTTTGCAGCAATTCAGCCATGAAGGCCTGATTCAGTCTCCTCTGAACAGTGGATGTTGAGATGTGTCTGTTACTTGAACTCTGAAGCATTTATTTGGGCTGAAATTTCTGAGGCTGGGAACTAATGAACTTATCCTCTGCAGCAGAGCTAACTCTGGCTCTTCCAGTCCTGTGGCGGTCCTCATGAGAGCCAGTTTCATCATGTCCTTGATGGTTTTTGCAACTGCACTTTCAAAGTTCTTGACAGTTTACATATTGACTGACCTTCATGTCTTAAAGTAATGGACTGTCGTTTCTCTTTACTTATTTGAGCTGTTGGGTTCTGAGAATATGAAATGTTACTTATTCATGTCACTGATTGAGTGCTAAGGTTGAGGGTCTACAACAGAAGTTAAGGGTTTTAGGTGGAAGGTATATAGTATGTGCAACTAAGCTTGGAATGTGTTGAGTGCAGGGAAGTGATTACATGTGGCAGGCATTGATAAGGGGAGACAGGTGGAGATCTTAGAAACTAACAATGTCACTGAGGGAGAGAGGGTAATGTATAACTTACATTATGTCAGGATATGTCACTGAGGGAGAGAGGGTAATGTATAACGTTTACATTATGTCAGGATATGTCACTGAGGGAGAGAGGGTAATGTATAGATTTCACTAAGGTTCTGTCTAACAACACTGGCTGTTCGGTTCAGAAGGAGGAGACTCAGCCTAGGAGAAAGGGTTAAATATCAGTGCTTGTGTGAAATATGTTTTGTCTGAATTACATCTGTAACGACCCTTTGGGAAGAATTAAACTTAGTTAAGCTTCTCTAGTGTCCGTGAGTTATTTACAAAATAGGGCCATCTTGATCACGGGAATACTTGGGAACAGATTTCTTGAATTAGAATCACTTAGAGCTGATTTCTTGGTGTTTTTACAGTATATTATGTCCAAAGAAATAGAAAAAGCAAATCTAAATATTATTTTTTTTCTAGAAGACTTGGAGGCCAAATAAAAACACCCGCAGGCCAAATTTGGCCCAGGGCCACCAGTTGGGGAACACTGGCCTGCAGGTTATATGAATGGTATGCAGTTGACCTACAGGTTAAAGAGGTGGACTGTAGAATACTTTAGGTTTGCTCTATCAAGTCCTAGGTATGACATCAGAGGTTAACAAGAAGACTGCGAATACATCTACTGACATTGGGGCCTTGAGAAAGACACTTCATGCCACTACTGTGCGCATCTCAGAGGTTGGAAAATACTGGACAGATTGATCTTATTTGAGACTACCTCTTCCTGATGATGACAGCTGCGATGAGGACTCCACCAATGAGGCTGAGGATGCCCAAAGTGAGGGGGGCATTACTGACCCCTGGACCCTCACCCTCCTCACAGAACTCCCCCTGGTATCCCAGAACACACTGGCAGATGGTTTCTCCACCCCGTGCCACACATTTCCCATGTCCATTACACTGCTGGACATCACATGACTCCGAGTCCAGCTTCTGCACCTCTACCCCCCCGGGGGTGGTCCTCCCAGACCAGTCCTGGCCAGGGGGGACGGTGTTCCCAGCATGCCCCAGGGAAGGTTTACTATGGCTGACATCTTGGGGATTCACTCCAGACCCACCTGGAGGTTACAGAGAAATCAAATCAAAGTTTGTCACGTGCGCCGAATACAACAGGTGTAGACCTTAGTGAAATGCTTACTTACAGGCTCTAACCAACAGTGCAAAAAAGGTATTAGGTGAACAAAAGTTAAGAAATAAAAACAGTAAAAAATAACAGTAGCAAGGCTACATACAGGCACCGGTTAGTCGGGCTGATTGAGGTAGTATGTAGATATGGTTAAAGTGACTATGAATATATGATGAACAGAGAGTAGCAGTAGCGTAAAAGAGGGGTTGGCGGGTGGTGGGTGACGGGACACAGTGCAGATAGGCCGGTTAGCCAATGTCTGGGGGCACTGGTTGGTCGTGCCAGTTGAGGTAGTATGTACATGAATGTATAGTGAAGGTGGCTATGTATATATGATAAACAGAGAGTAGCAGCAGTGTAAAAAGAAGGGTTGGGGGGGCACACAATGCAAATAGTCCAGGTAGCCATTTGATGACCTGTTCAGGAGTCTTATGGCTTGGGGGGAAAAACTGTTGAGAAGCCTTTTTGTCCTAGACTTGATGCTCTGGTACCGCTTGCCGTGCGGTGCAGAGACAACAGTCTATGACTAGGGTGGCTGGAGTCTGACGATTTGTAGGGTGGCGCACAATTGGCTCAGCGTCGTCAGGTTTAGGGGAGGGTTTGGCCGGCAGGGATGTTCTTGTCCCATCGCGCTCTAGCGCCTGACGCAATGCACGCTGACCCGGTCACTAGATGTACGGTGTTTCCTCTGACACATTGGTGCTGCTGGATTCTGGGTTAAGCAGGTGCTGTGCCAAGAAGCAGTGCGGCTTGGCTGGGTTTCGGAGGACGCACTGCTCTCGACCTTAGCCTCTCGAGTTAGTACGGGAGTTGCAGCGGTGAGACAAGACTAATTACCAATTGGATACCATGAAATTGGGCGGGGGGGGTATAAGTAAATAGAAGTTACCTGGTTTTAGGTCACTGTCAAAAACTGGTGGTGAGATTCATGCTGGGTGGATGGGGGTTCTATATGTACAACTACTGCATATAAATATTATTTTATAACATTGAGGTCCTTGAAAACTACAATTGAGTGCATGAAAGTCCTTGAATTTGACATCGGTATGAAATTCAGTTATGGGCTAATTTGCATATATTTCACTTTTATTCCTCCATGTACACATGTGGAACTGCATAAATCTTTATTTTGTTATGTCACATTGGCTCCATTATTTGTAGAAAGAGCCATTTACAGAGCCTTCAGAAAGTATACCCACCCCTTGACATTTTCCACAGTTTGTTACAACCTGAATAAAGGTATTCAACCCATGTGTTATGGCAAGCCTAAATAAGTTAGAGTAAAAGCACAGGTAAAATCCTAGAGGAAAACCTGGTTGTCGGTTTTCCACCAAACAGAGATGAATTCATATTTAGTAGGACAATAACTTCAAACACAGGGCCAAATATATTCAAGTTGCTTACCAAGAAAACTGAATGTTCCTGAGCCCCCAAGTTACAGTTGACTTCACTCTACAATATCTGAAAATGTTTGTCTAGCAACGACTAACAACCAATTTTACAGAGCTTGAAGGAATTTGAAAATAATGAAATGGGCAAATATTGTACAATCCAGCGACTTAGCCAGAAAGACCGTTTTAATCACTGCCAAAGGTGCTTCTACAAAGTTAACTCAGGCGTGTAAGTAGTTATGCAAATGAAATATTTCTGTATTCCATTTCCAAATAAATTTCTAAAAACATGTTTTCACTTCATCATTATGGGGTATTGTGATTAGATGTGAGAAAAAACATTGAATACATTTTGAATTCAGGCTGTAACAAAATGTGGAATAAGTCAAGGCGTATGAATACTTTGAAGGCACTGTACATGCAGAAAAAAAGCTTCAAATTGATGTTGAAAGTAAGAAAAAGTGTTGTATTGTGTGCATGTAATTACAAAGCAGCAGACCAGACCTGTAATTCTAACCAGTTGTCATGTAGTGGTGTAGTCTCATTCCTGTTAACCTGCTGATACTGAACTAGATAGAGAACACAACGAGCTCACACACTGTTAACCTGCTGATACTGAACTAGATAGAGAACAACGAGCTCACACACTGTTAACCTGCTGATACTGAACTAGATAGAGAACAACGAGCTCACACACTGTTAACCTGCTGATACTGAACTAGATAGAGAACAACGAGCTCACACACTGTTAACCTGCTGATACTGAACTAGATAGAGAACAACGAGCTCACACACTGTTAACCTGCTGATAGAGAACACAACGAGCTCACACACGATATGGGTGATTAATAAAACAGCTCCATTGTTATGAAGGCATAATGAGATTTCTTAAATACATTGTTACGATTGTTGGTTAGCCATCGATAATAGTTTTCTCCATATTAGCATAGATAAGACATCAGTGAAAACAGAAAATAAGATACAATGAGCAGCTTCTTGTCATTGTTCCTAGCTCTCTGATCATAATGCACACCTTCCGGCCACATCGATGCAAGCATAATGCTTGACGTTTTCAGCCAACCTGTCTATAGTCTATTCACTGTATTTATATGTGAGGCAGGGGTATAATCTATTCACTGTAATTCTATGGGTGAGTCAGGGGTATGGTATATTCACTAATTCTATGGGTGAGTCAGGGATATGGTTTATTAACTAATTCTATGGGTGAGTCAGGGGTATGGTTTATTAACTAATTCTATGGGTGAGTCAGGGATATGGTTTATTAACTAATTCTATGGGTGAGTCAGGGGTATGGTTTATTAACTAATTCTATGGGTGAGTCAGGGGTAT
>QNTS01005886.1:36623-69877 GCA_003317085.1 Hucho hucho
CACAGTGTCACCGTTATACCTCCACCTAACTGCACAGTGTCACCGTTATACCTCCACCTAACTGCACAGTGTCACCGTTATACCTCCACCTAACTGCACAGTGTCACCGTTATACCTCCACCTAACTGCACAGTGTCACCGTTATACCTCCACCTAACTGCACAGTGTCACCGTTATACCTCCACCTAACTGCACAGTGTCACCGTTATACCTCCACCTAACTGCAGTGTCACCGTTATACCTCCACCTAACTGCACAGTTATACATTCACTGGGTCGTGGTGGACTCACCTTTCTGACTGGTCTTGCTGTAAACCCTCAGTGCCACTACATTGGTCTTGACCTCAAACCACAGCTGCTTGGGCTGAAATCCATCAGTGAACCAGAGTCTAGTCACATCTACAACAGAGAGGCAGAGCCCGAGGGTGTTATTTAATGGAAGCCTCTAACATAATCCAGATAGAATCAGGCATTCCCCAGTGTAGCTGTCTAGGACCTTTACTTTCTTCAATCTTTACTAATGACATGCAGCCAGTGTACCATGTATGCAGATGACTCAATAGTATACACGTCAGCTACTACAGCGACTGAAATGACGGTAACATTTAACAAAGAGCTTCACTTAGTTTCAGAATGGGTGGCAAGGAATAAGTTGGTCCCAAATATTTCAAAATCTGAAAGCATTGTATTTGGTACAAATACTTCACTAAACCGCAACTAAATATTGTAATGAATAATGTGGAATTTGAGCAAGTTGAGGTCACTAAACTGCTTGGAGTAACCCTGGATTGTAAACTCATGGTCAAAACATTTATACAACAGTAGCTAAGATGGGGAGAAGTCTGTCCATAATAAAGCGCTGCTCTACCAACACTATCAACAAGGCAGGTCCTACAGGCCCTATTTTTGTCGCACTTAGACATCTGTTCAGCTGTGTGGTCAGGTGCCACAAAGGAGGACCTCGGAAAATTACAATTGGCTCAGCACAGGGCAGCACTGCTGTCAGACTGGTAAAGCTACATTTAAAATTAGAAACCTACTTATTTCAGGTAAACAGAAAGAAATACAGGGCAGCACTGCCGGCCCTTAAATGTACACAGAGAGCAAACAATAATATGCATGCCTATCTCAAAGTAGAGGAGAGACTGACTTCATCACTACTTGTTTTTCAAGAAGTGTTGACATGCTGAATGCACCAAGCTGTCTGTTTAAACTACTAGGACACAGGTCAGACACCCATGCATACCCCACAAGACATGCCAGGTCTCTCTTCACAGTCCCAAAGTCCAGAACAGACAATGGGAGGTGCACAGTACTACATAGAGCCATGACTACATGGAACTCTATTCCAAATCAGGTAACTGATGCAAGCAGTAGAATCAGATTTTAAAGTAAAATACACCTTACAGAACAGCAGGGTCTGTGAAGAGTCAGAGGTACAGACACGCATATGCACACACGTACATTGTAATATTGTTGTATGGTGGTATTCTACATTTTGGAGATTCAGAAAGTATTCAGACCCCTTTACTTTTTCCAGTTACGTTACAGCGTTATTCTACAATGTATTAAATACATTTTCCCTCAATCACAATACCCTATAATGACAAAGCGAAAATAGTATTTTCTTTGTGCAAATGTATTAAATAAAAAACAGTAATATCTTATTTACATAAGTATACAGACCATCTGCCATGAGACTTGAAATTGGGCTCAGGTGCATTTTGTTTCCATTGATCATCCTTGAGGTTTTTCTACACCTTGGAGTCCACCTGTGGTAAATTCAATTTATTGGAAATGATTTGGGAAGGCACACCAGTCTATATAAGGTCCCACAGTTGACAGTGCATGTCAGATCAAAAATCAAGACATGAGGTCGAAGGAATTGTCTGTACAGCTCCAAGACAGGATTGTGTTTGAGGCACAGACCTGGGGGAAGGGTACCAAAACATTTCTGCAGCAGAACATTGTCCTCCATAATTCTTAAATGGAAGAAGTTTGTAACCACCAAGACTCTTCCTAGAGCTGTCCGCTCGGCCAAACTGAGCAATCGGGGGAGAAGGGACTTTGTCAGGGAGGTGACCAAGAACCCGATGGTCACTGACAGAGCTCCAGAGTTCCTTTGTGGAGATGGGAGAACCTTCAAGAAGGACAACCATTTCTGCAACACTCCACCAATCAGGCCTTGATGATAGAGTGGCCAGATGGAAGCCACCACTCAGTAAAAGGAACATGACAGCCCACGTGGAGTTTGCCAAAAGGAAACTAGACGTATTATTTTAGAATAAGGCTGTAACGTAACAAAATGGAAAAAGTCAAGTCTGAATACTATCTGAATTAATTGTATGCAGTGCTGTAATGTTATATTATGTACCGTTTTCTCTTCTGTTTTATATGTGACGTAAGTGCCTTAATGTGTTTAGACTCCAGGAAGAGTAGCTGCTGCCTTGACAGCAGCTAATGGGGATCACTAATAAATACAAATCCATGTCCGACAGAGCGAGCCAGCCAGCCGGCCCGGTCACATGTCCGACAGAGCGAGCCAGCCGGCCCGGTCACAGAGTGGAGACAAATGGACTAAGAAAAACCCAACTCGACAAATTGTTTTACCCTCGACTAAACCGAATGTGAATGTGTTTAACCCTAACCTAATCCTGTTTGTATTTGTTGTGGATCCCCATTAGTTTCTGTCAAGGCAGCAGCTACTCTTCCTGGGGTTTATTATGGATCCCCATTAGTTCCTGACAAGGCAGCAGCTACTCTTCCCAGGGTCCAGCAAATTACTCTACCACATATCTACAACACAAAATCCATGTATGTTATTCTGTGTTTGTGTCTATGTTTGTGTTGCTTCAGTCACCGCTGTTTCATAAGGTGTATTTTTCTGTTTTTTAAAATCTGATTCGACTACTTGCATGAGTTACTTGATTTGGAATAGAGTTCCATGTAGTCTTGGCTCTATGTAGTACTGTGCGCCTCCCATAGTCTGTTCTGGACTTGGGGATTGAAGAGACCACTGGTGGCATGTCTTGTGGGGTATGCATGGGTGTTTGAGCTGTGCGCCAGTAGTTCAAAACAGACAGCTCGGTGCATTCAATATGTCAATAATGCTCACAAAAACAAGTAGTGATGAAGTCAATCTCTCCTCCACTTTGAGCCAGGAGAGATTGACATGCATAATATTAATGTTAGTTCTGTATACATCCAAGGGCTAGCCATACTGTTCTGAGCTAATTGCAAAATTCTTGATTCTACCTGATTATCTTGGAGGCTTCCATTAAAGAACACCCTCTGTTGTGTTAGAAAGGTAACTCTTTATCCACAATATAGCAGGGCATAACACATACAGTGGCAAGAAAAAGTATGTAAACCATTTGGAAATAACTGGATTTCTGCATAAATTGGTCATAATTTGATCTGATCAACACAATATGCTAAAACAAACAATACGTTTTCATGTTTTTATTGAGCAATGAAAAATTCACATTACAGCGTGGGAGAATAATGTGATCCCTTGGATTTAATAACTGGTTTGACCCTCCCTTGGCAGCAATAACCTCAACGTTTTCTGTAGTTGCGGATCAGACCTGCACAACGGTCCGGAGGAATTTTGGACCATACCTCTTTACAAAACTGTTTCAGTTCAGCAATATTCTTGGGATGTCTGCTGTGAACTGCTCTCTTGAGGGCCACTCCTGGGCAAGGCGTATTTTCTTCTGTTGAACCCATTCTGTTGATTTACTTCGGTGTTTTGGGTCGTTGTCCTGTTGCATCACCCAACTTCTGTTAAGCTTCAATTGGCGGACAGATATTTTGTATGACAATGTAAGACTGTCTGGATAAACTTGGGAATTAATTTTTCAGTCGATGATCGCAAGCTGTCCAGGCCCTGACGCAGCAAAGCAGCCCCAAACCATGATGCTCCCTCCACCATACTTTACAGTTGGAATTAGTTTTTGATGTTAGTGTGCTGTGCCTTTTTTCTCCACACAATTTGTGTTCCTTCCAAACAACTCAACTGTAGTTGCATCTGTCCACAGAATGTTGCCAGTAGCACTGTGGAACATCCAGATGTACTTTTGTAAACTTCAGTCGTGCAGCAATATTTTTTGGGGACAGCAGTGGCTTCTTCCATGGTGTCCTCCCATGAACACCATTGTTGTTTAGTGTTTTACGTATCGTAGACTCGTCAACAGAGATGTTAGCATGTTCCAGAGATTTCCGTAAGTCTTTAGCTGACGCTCTAGGATTCTTCTTAACCTCATTGAGCATTCTCCACTCCTAGGGAGAGTAGCAACAGTGCTGAACTTTCTCCATTTATAGACAATTTGTCTTACCGTGGACTGATGAACATTAGGCCTTTGAGAGATACTTTTGTAACCCTTTCTAGCTTTATGCAAGTCAACAATTCTTAATCTTAGGTCTTCTGAGATCTTTTGTTCGAGGAATGGTTCACATCAGGCAAGGCTTCTTGTGAATAGAAAACTCAAATTGAGTGTTTTTTTATAGGGCAAGGCAGCTCTAACAAACATCTCCAATCTCATCTCATTGATTGACTCCAGGATAGCTGACTTCTGACTCCAATTACTTTGGAGAAGTAATTAGCCTAAGGGGTTCACATACTTTTTCCAACCTACACTGAATGTTTAAATGATGTATTCCAATTTGGACAAGAAAAATACAATTTGTGTGTTATTAGTTTAAGCACACTATATTTGTCTGTTGCGATTTAGATGAATATCAGATCAAATTTGATACATTCATGCAGAAATCCAGGTAATTCCAAAGGGTTCACATACTTCTTGTCACTGTACGTTTTTCCAGCGGACTATGATCGATAATGTCAAAATCCACACTGAAGTCTGACAAAACAGCCCCCCTCAAATGTATCAATTTCTATCAGCCAATCAGTAATATGTGTAAGTGCTGTGCTTGTTGAATGTCCTTCCATATAAGCTGACATTCTGTTATTTACTGTAAAACAGCATTGTATCTGGTCAAACAATTGTTTCCAAAAGTTTACTAAGGGTTGGTAACAGGCTGATTGGTCAGGCACAAGCTCTCTAGTAGGCTTAAATTGAAGATATGGCAAATAGTAGTGGCAATATCATCCACTATTATCCTCAGTAATGTTCCATCCAAGTTGTCAGACCTCTGGGGCTTGTCATTGTTCATAGGCTTTTCACCTCTTCCAAACTCACTTTACGGTATTCCAAGGGTGGGGCTGTGTCTTTCAGCAGTTTGGTTAGGGGTGGGGCTGTACTGTTCAGGGTTAGGGGTGTGAGGTATGGAATGTAGGGTGAGGTGTGAGGCTGTACTGTTCAGGGTTTAGGGTGTGGAATGGAGGGTGAGGTGTGAAGCTGTACTGTTCAGGGGTTAGGGTGTGGAATGTAGAGTGAGGTGTGAGGCTGTACTGTTCAGGGGTTAGGGTTAAGGGTGTGAGGTGTGGAATGTAGGGTGAGGTGTGAGGCTGTACTGTTCAGGGGTTAGGGTTAAGGGTGTGAGGTGTGGAATGTAGGGTGAGGTGTGAGGCTGTACTGTTCAGGGTTAGGGTTAAGGGTGTGAGATATGGAATGTAGGGTGAGGTGTGAGGCTGTACTGTTCAGGGGTAGGGTTAAGGGTGTGGAATGTAGGGTGAGGTGAGAGGCTGTACTGTGGTCAAGATGAGGGGTGGGGCTGTACTGTTGTCAAGGTTAGAATTAGTGGTGTCAGGTAGGTTACGCACAGTTCAGACGCCACACTTATGGTGACTCGAATTTAATATAAATTAAGAGCGAGCTGGCAAGTTTAAGAGCTTTGCTTGACATAGCGATTGGTTTCATACAACCGCTCAGACTTCCTCGTTGGTTTTGGGTGGAATGCAACCATAACAGCGATCTTTCCTACATCTGCGAATAGGAGACCATGATTGCGCTTCCGTGGTGGGTGTGGTAGAGAAGCAACCTTTATTTGCATCAATAAACATATATTAATATGTATTACCCCCCGACAGTTGAAGAAGTACTCTGGCACACTGCATGAAAGAGTGCTTCACCAAAGTCAAAGTCACCATTATTAGTCAGTTGTACAACCGAATGCCTTCAACTGAAATGTGTCTTCCGCATTTAACCCAACCCCTCTGAGTCAGAGAGGTGCGGGGGGCTGCCTTAATCGACATCCACGTCTTCGGCGCCTGGGGAACAGTGGGTTAACTGCCTTGTTCAGGGGCAGAACGACAGATTTTTACCTTGTCAGCTCGGGGATTCGAACTTGCAACCCTCCAGTTACAAGTCCAACGCTCTAACCACTAGGCTACCTGCCGCCCAGCACCGCGTTGACAGAGGGCAGAGGCTGTCCAAACCAGATGCAACCAATGGTTTCAGACGCCACTATCCCCCTCTTCCAAAGAGAAAGTGAGGTATTTTTGGTTCGTTGCGGCGATAGAGCTGTGTTTGATCTAGGGCTTAGGGGTGTACGGTGTGGATTAGGGGTGTGAGGTGTAGAGCTGTACCCTTGTCCAGGCTGCTCCACAGGAGGATGTTCTCAGCCAGTGTGAAGGACATGAGGCCGGGATCTGCTTTAAACTGTTTATATCCAGAACCATCCAGAAGAATGGAGCCGATCACTCCAGCACCTGCAACAAGGGACATGTTTTCACTGAGGATAGCAGGCCTGGGGAAATCAATTCATCCCAATGAGGTATTCCACATAGCTTGTAATGGGCTACAATAATCTAGGTCGGCCCAGGTTATAATATCTCACCCAAATCAGGCTAGTACAGGTTATAACCTCATCCATGTCAGACCAATACAGGTTCTTAGGGCTAGGCCCCTATTTTCTCCACTTCCTGTCTGACGTGCCCAAAGTAAACTGACTGTTACCTAGGCCCAGAAGCCAGGATATGCATATAATGGGTATCATTGGATAGAAAACACCGCAGTTTGTATGATAATGTATGAGACTATAACAAAAGTTATGGTAGGAGAAAATCCAAAGAAAAAATAAACGGAACTCTTTTTTTGGAGATCCCATGCTTTTCCATTAGAACGTGTAGGGACAATGTTAAATCCAGCCCCCAGATTGCAATTCCACTAGATGTCAACAGTCTGTTCAAGGTTTCAGGCTTGTTTCTCCCCAAACAAGTAAGAATTTTGAGTTTTGGAACCGGGAGTCAGTTGGAAATCAGTCTGTGCGCGCGAGATGAAGAGTTGGCGCACCTGCTAACATCGTTTTTCTATTGAACATACTTCTATCCATATGAAATATTATTGTTTAGTTACATTTTAGGGTACCTGAGGATTAAATAGAAACATTGCTTGACTTGTTTGAACAAAGTTTAGCGGTAGCTTTTTGGATTCCTTTCTCTGCATGTTGAACGAGTGGATTACTCAAATCAATGGAGCCAACTAAACAGACTTTGGGATATAAAGAAGGATTTTATCTGACAGAACAACCATGCATGTTGTAGCTGGGACCCTTTGGATTGCAAACAGGAAGATTTTCCAAAAGTGAATATTTAAATCGCTATTTGTGATTTTATGAAGCCTGTGCTGGTTGAAAAATATGTTGGATGTGGGGCGGTGTCCTCAAACAATCGCATGGCATGCTTTCACTGTAAAGCCTATTGTAAATCGGACAATGCAGATAGATTAACAATAATTTAAGCTTTTAACCGATACAAGATACTTGTATGTACCTAAATGTTTAATATCCATAATTTTCATGATTATTTATTTGAATTGCACGCCCTCCAATTTCACCGGAAGTTGTCGACAGGTGTCCCGCTAGTGGGATTCCTATTCCAGAGAGGTTATAACCTCAGCTATGTCAGCCCGGAACAGGTTATAACCTCACTTATGTCAGCCCAGTACAGGTTATAACCTCACCTATGTCAGCCCAGTACAGGTGAGTGCCCTTGTTGGAGAACAAAAGGGAGGTTGGCATCACAGCTTTCCTCCAGAGCAGCTTCTGACTACGTCCATCCATGAAGGCACAGTCAACCTGCGGCAGGCTCCTCACATTCACCTGGCCCAAGGCCGTGAAGCACAGGCGTCCTGAGGGGGGGTGCAGGGCGATGGAGGTGGTTCCCTGGAGGCCTGGTTGGAGCAGAGGTGCAGTGTGCTGCCCCCTGGTGGTGGTGACATGTAGGTCAGGCTGCTTGCTGCTGCTCCAGTACAGGTTGAGTGTGACCCAGTCCACAGCCAGAGCCATCACTGTATCGTCCTGGAGATTCAGGACTCTGCTGCCTGGTGTCAGGCCTGAGCTACTCAGTTTCAGGAGATCCACTGAGCCCTGGGCAGCATCAGCCAGGTATAATGTCCTGTCCTGTACAGCCAAATCCAGCCCTGAGGCCTGGTGCACCCCTGGCAGAGACCATATATGGTGCTCAGGCCACTGCTTCAACCCCACACCATTATGGATGGTGCTAAGGTATATCTGAACAGAAAAACAAGAGTAGAAATATTAATCTAGAGTCCGCTATCGGTGGAGGCTGTCTGACCAACAGTCCGCTATCGGTTTAGGCTGTCTGACCAACAGTCCGCTATCGGTTTAGGCTGTCTGACCAACAGTCCGCTATCGGTTTAGGCTGTCTGACCAACAGTCCGCTATCGGTTTAGGCTGTCTGACCAACAGTCCGCTATCGGTTTAGGCTGTCTGACCAACAGTCCGCTATCGGTTTAGGTAAAATCACTGATCAATATACTGTCCTACATGACTGACTGCATTTGGAGAGTCACATACCTGTGTAACTGCAGTAGGAGAGAGGAGCAAGAGGAAGGTGCTGTCTACAAGGGCAGAGCAGGTGAGGCCGTCCCCAGCCAGGAGTAGCCCTGCTGCGCATCTACACACAGCTTTGGGCCCCGTAGACCCAGCCATGGGGCCTGTAGACAGCCCTGGAGCCAGGAGACAGAGGTTTGAACACTGGAGCTTCTCACAGGGGCTGGACACGTTGGTCTGCCTGAGGGGGTGCATCATCTACATGCGAGAGAGAGAGCGAGCGAGAGCAGATGGGCTCCTGCATTTTTCACAAAAATATTTTTTACAGCAAGGACATTAACAGGATACTACCCTCCACAACATCCTTCACTCCAAACCTACAACCTGATTTGACAAAATTAGCTGGAAGGAATCCTACAACCAAAAGATTAATTTCCGAGCTACACAACAAATGCTCTGGCAAACAAACAGAAACCTGAAAACACCATCCAACCTGGAACTGAGTGAGCAATGTTTAGTCTTAAGCTATTTTAAAGCCAAGAAGAAAAATACATTACAATTATGTTTTACTTTATAAGGACTGAATGCTAAGGCTGCCAAACTTGCTAGTACAGAACAGATACAACTTCAATTAGCACTGAGGTGTGAAGTGTCAAAGCCCTTGAGCCCAGCAATGGTAGGCGAGCGAGTTCCAAACCATACCCCACCCTAATGCAGAGGCCTTTGAAGCCCCCTCCCGCTGTTCAGAGGTCATTACAATACAGTACTATATTTATGCAATTCGTTCCAGTCATTGGCAGCAGAGAACTGGAAGGAAAGGCAGCCAAAGTAAGTGTTGGCTTAGGGGATGACCAGTGCAATATACCTGCTGGAGCGCATGCTACGGGTGGGTGTTGCTATGGTGACCAGTGAGCTGAGATAAGGTGGGGAATTACCTAGCATAGACTTAGATAACCTTGAGCCAGTGGGTTTGGCTACGAATATGTAGTGAGGGCCAGCCAACGAGAGCGTACAGGTCGCAGTGGTGGGTAGTATATGGGGCTTTGGTGACAGAACGGATGGCACTGATAGACTACATCCAATTTGCTGAGAAGTGTTGGAGGCTATTTTATAAATGACATGGCCGAAGTCGAGGGTCGGTAGGACAGTCAGTTTTAAAAGGGTATGTTTGGCAGCATGAGTGAAGGAGGCTTTGATGCAAAATAGGAAGCCAATTCTAGATTTAATTTAAGATTGGAGATGCTTAATCTGAGTCTGGAAGGAGAGTTTACAGTCTAACCAGACACCTAGGTATTTATAGCTGTCCACATTTTCTAAGTCAGAACCGTCCAGAGTAGTGATGCTAGTTGGGCGGGCGGGTGCGAGCAGCCATCGGTTGAAGAGCATGCACTTAGTTTTACTTGCATTTAAAAGCAGTTGGGGGCCTCAGAAGGACTGTTGTACGGCATTGAAGCTTGTATGGAGGTTTGTTAGCAGTGTACAAAGGGCCAGATGGAAACAGAATGGTGTCGTCTGCGTAGAGGTGCATCAGAGAATCACCAGCAGCATGAGCGACATCACTGATATATACAGAGAAAAGAGTCGGCCCAAGAAATGAACCCTGTGGCACCCCCAAAGAGACTGCCAGAGGTCCGGACAACAGGCCATCTGATTTGACACACTGAACTCTGTCTGAGAAGTAGTTGGTGAACCAGACAAGGCAGTCATTTGAGAAGCCAAGGCTATTGAGTCTGCCGATAAGAGTGCAGTGATTGACCGAGTCGAAAGCCTTGGCCAGGTCGATGATGACGGCTGCACAGTACGGTCTATCGATGGCCGTTATAACGTTTAGGACCTTGAGCGTGGCTGAGGTGCACCCATGACCAGCTAGGAAACAAGATTGCATAGTGGAGAAGGTATGGTGGGATACGAAAAGGTTGGTGATCTGTTTATTAACTTGACTTGAGGATTTTAGAAAGGCAGGGCAGGATGGATATAGGTCTTTAACATTTTGGGTCTAGAGTGTCTCCCCCTTTGAAGAGGGGGATGACTGCGGCAGCTTTCCAATCTTTGGGGATCTCAGACGATACGAAAGAGATTGAACAGGCTAGTAATAGGGGTTGCAACAATGGCAGCGGATAAGAAAAGAGAGGGTCCAGATTGTCTAGCCTGGCTGATTTGTAGGGATCCAGATTTTGCAGCTCTTTCAGAACATCAGTGGTCTGATTTGGGTGAAGGAGAAGCCGCCAGCAGTAGAAAAATGCTTATTGAAATGATCAATTATCGTAGATTTATCAGTGGTGACAATGTTTCCTATCCTCAGTGCAGTGGGAAGCTGGGAGGAGGTGCTCTTATTCTCCATGGACTTTAGTGTCCCAAACCTTTTGGGTATTAGTGCTACAGGATGCACATTTCTGTTAGCCTTAGCTTTCCTAACTGACTGAGTATATTGGTTCCTGACTGAAAAGTTGCATATCGCGGGGGCTATTCGATGCTAATGCAGAACGCAACAGGATGTTTTTGTTCTGGTGAAGGGCAGTCAAGACTGGTGTGAAGAGAGCTGGCCACCCCTGTAGAGAAGCCAGCAGGACATCCCACCTCAGACCATAGCCTTGACATCACAGCAGTACAGACAAATGAACAACCCCAAGCCCAGGGGATCCTGTAGACAACATTATCACTGTGAGAATGCTATTCATTGACTACAGCTCAGCATTCAACACCATAGTGCCCTCAAAGCCCATCAATAAGCTAAGGACCCTGGGACTAAACACCTCCATCTGCAACTGTGTCCTCAACTTCCTGACGGGTCGCCCCCAGGTGTTAAGGGTAGGTAACAACACATCCGCCACGCTGATCCTCAACACAGGGGCCCCTCAGGGATGCGTGCTCAGCCCCTTCCTGTACTTCCTGTTCACTCATGACTGCACGGCCAGGCACGACTCCAACACCATTAAATTTGCAGATGACAACAGTGGTAGGCTTGATCACCGACAACAAGACAGGTTAGTGGTGGTCAGAGACCTGGCCGTGTGGTGCCAGGACAACCACCTCTCCCTCAGTGATCAAAACAATGGAGATGATTGTGGACTACAGGAAAAAGAGGACCGAGCACGCCCCCATTCTCATCGACAGGGCTGCAGTGGAGCAGGTTGAGAGCTTCAAGTTCCTTGGTGTCCACATCAACAAACTAATATGGTCCAAGCACACCATGACAGTCGTGAAGCGGGCACGACATAACCTATTCCCCCTCAGGAGACTGAAAAGATTTGTCATGGGTCCTCAGATCATCCAAAGGTTCTACAGCTGCACCATGGAGAGCATCCTGACTGGTTGCATCACTGCCTGGTATGGTAATTGCTCAGCCTCCAACCGCAAGGCACAACAGAGGGTAGTGCAAACGGCCCAGTTCATCACTGGGGCCAAGCTTCCTGCCATCCAGGACCTGTATACCAGGCGGTGTCAGAGGAAGGCCCTAAAAATTGTCAAAGACTCCAGCCACCCTTGTCATAGACTTCTCTGCTACCACATGGCAAGCAGTACCAGAACACCAAGTCTTGGTCCAAGAGGCTTCTAAACAGCTTCTACCCCCAAGCCATAAGACTCCTTAACATCTAGTCAAATGGCAACCCAGACCATTCACACTGCGCACCACTCCCTCCTCTCCACACCCCTGCCACTCTGTTGTCATCTATGCATAGTCACTTTAATTAACTCTACCTACATGTACATACAGGTATAGAGTACAGTATATACCTCAACTAACAGGTGCCCCCAGTTAGTTGAGGTATCTTTCCACAGGGAAGGGGGGTGAGACAGGGATGCAGCTTAAGCTAACCCTCTTCAACATACAGTTGAAGTCAGAATTTTACATACACTTAGGTTGGAGTCACAAACTCGTTTTTCAACCACTCCACAAACTCTTGCTTTCGCCGTAAAGCCTTTTTGAAATATTTTTGAAATCTGTTAACAGATTTAGATTACCAAGCTTTCTAACCATGTGCAACATTTGTATTTCCATGAATGTTAAATATTACGAATTCTTATTTTGAATTTGGCGCGCTTCGTTTTTATCTTAAATGTTCCCGCTGACGGGATCCGTGCGGCAAGAAGTTAAATGTATTTGGCTAAGGTACACAGAGTCTGCAGCACCTGGCCTCACCCTACTAGAATCTGAAGTCAAATGTCTGTTGTCTGATGGTCTGGTGCTTCTGTCCCCAACCAAGGAGGGACTACAGCAGCACCTACATCTTCTGCACAGATTAGGTCAGACCTGGGCTCTGACAGTAAATCTCAGTAAGACAAAAATAATGGTGTTCCAAAAGGTCCAGTTCCCAGACCACGAGTACAAATGACATCAAGACACCGTTGCCCTAAAACACACAACTATACATACCTCGGCCTAAACATCAGTGTTATAGGTAACTTCCACAAAGCTGTGAACGATCTGGGACAAGGCAAGAAGGGCCTTCTACGCCATCAAAATGAACATTAAATTCAACAAATTAGGATCTCACCAACCACCGAGACACTGCATGCAGAATTCTGCAAAAATAATGCATGCAGAGCAGAATTAGGCCGATACCGCTAATTATAAAAACTAGAAAAGAGACGTTGAATTCTACAACCACCAAAAAGGAAGAAATTCCCAAACCTTCCATAAAGCCATCACCTACAGAGAGATGAACCTGGAGAAGAGTCCCCTAAGCAAGCTGGTCCTGGGGCTCAGTTCACAAACAAACAGATCCCACAGAGCCCCAGGACAGCAACACAATTAGACCCAACCAAATCATGAGAAAACAAAAAGATAATTACTTGACACACTGGAAAGAAATTACAAAAAAACTGAGCAAACTAGAATGCTATTTGGCCCTAAAACAGAGAGTGCACAGTGTCAGAATACCTGACCACTGTGACTGACCCAAGATTAAGGACATATTCTACAGACTACAGAGAGCATAGCCTTACTATTGAGAAAGGCCGCCGAAGGCAGACCTGGCTCTCAAGAGAAGACAGGCTATGTGCACACTGCCCACAGAATGAGGTGGAAACTGAGCTGCACTTCCTAACCTGATGCACTTCCTAACCTGCTGCCAAATGTATGACCATGTCAGTCACATATTTCCCTCTAACTACACAGACCCGCAAAGAATTTGAAAACAAATCCAATTTTGATAAACTCCCATATCGATTGGGTGAAATACCAGTGTGCCGTCACAGCAGCAAGATGTGTGACCTGTTGCCATGAGAAAAGGGCAACCATGCAACCCGTATTTATGTTTGTTTATTTTCCCTTTTGTACTTCAACTATGTGCACATGACATTTGAAATGTCACTTTTCTTGGAGCTTTTGTGAGTATTCTTTACTGTAAATTTGTATTGTTTGTTTCAATATTGTTTATTATCTACATATGTTTCCAATGCCATTAAAGCCCTTAAATTGAATTGAGAGAGCGAGAGAGACCGCGAGACAGAGAGAGAGAAGGGCAGTGACAAGGTCAACATCATGACCACTACCACTGATTATAAGGGTTGAACCCATGCCCTTAACCCCAACCCTCTTCTAAAGCCTTACCCTGATGCCAAAAGGCTGTCCAGGTCTTTTGAGTAAAACTTTGCGGTTCTTGCCAGTGTTCTTGTGGGATACTTGAATAGTTCTCCTCCTGGTGTCAGACCAGTAGACCATGTCATTGAAGACCGTTACAGAGAAGGGACTGGGCATTTCAGTTAGCTGCAGATGCTTTGACAGACAAGAGCAAAAAGAAACATCTGAACCAGTCAGATTCCATGTTTACAGTGAAGTTCAAATCTAGACATTCCATGTTTACAGTAAGGAGTATAACCATAATTCATGTTAGCTGCAGTGTTACCCTGACATTGTGTCCTTCCAGGGATACAGAGCCGATGCACTGCAGCTTTTCATCGGCCCAGTAGATTCGGTCAGTGAGAGTGTCCACAGAGAGACTGACTGGCCAGCTGACACCACGAGTCACCACCACCTTCCTCTCAGAGCCATCCATCCCTGACCGCTCTATCTGGGGATCACTACCAACCTCTGACCAGAACATCAACCTGGGAGAGAAAGAACAATTAGTCTACATCAGGGGTAGGCAACCCTGGTCCTGCAGTGCCGCAGGAACGTCAAGTTTTTCATTTAACCAACCTGGAAGACCTGGTGTGTTGAATTTAGGCCATCATTAAACTGATCAATTAGCTCAGTTGGGACAAAATCCTGCAGTACCTGCAGAACTTCAGGAACAGGGTGGCCCACCGCTATCAGTCTACCAACATCTGTCCTTACAGTCCACAACTTCACAGACAAGAGTTTATGCTTTATTATATTCTACTGGGGCTTTATGCCAACGCCCTATCCCCTCACCCACCCTTTGTGTGCAGCAGCCCTTTCACATTTTGATGTGTGATATATTTTATGAATTGCCTCTGAGGACATTTAAGTTTTCTGAATACTGGCTAGAGCAATTAAACAAGGGGGAGGAGTGTTCTTACAACTCCAACATACTAAAATAAAAACCTGTCTTCCTTCAGGCTCAACCAAGCAGAGTGAGTTTCTAGAAAAAGCCCCCACACCCTAACCCCTGTGGGCGGCAGCAGCCCCCACACCCTAACCCCTGTGGGCGGCAGCAGCCCCCACACACTAACCCACCCTGTGGGCGGCAGCAGCCCCCACACACTAACCCACCCTGTGGGCGGCAGCAGCCCCCACACACTAACCCACCCTGTGGGCGGCAGCAACCCCCACACACTAACCCACCCTGTGGGCGGCAGCAACCCCCACACACTAACCCACCCTGTGGGCGGCAGCAACCCCCACACTAACCCACCCTGTGGGCGGCAGCAACCCCCACACTAACCCACCCTTTGTGTGGCAGCAGCAGCAGTGAGCGAGGCTGCTCCAGATCCTCATCCAGAACCACTATGTAGTTTTGAGACTTTACTGCAGATGTGCTCAGCCTCACAGCCAGAATCTGACTGGCCAGCCCATCCAGCCAGTACAGGTTCCTGCCCACCCAGTCCACAGCTATAGACTCAGACTTCACACCTACAGAAAGAAAGCATTCTGTTAGCAAACATCTAGGAGACAGTAGGGCTGAGACTGTACTTGGTACTAACCCTGTCCTTGGTTAGGGTACTAACCTTTGACCAGAGTGCCTGTGTCCTTGGTGTTGATGGAGGTCCACTTGATGCTCTCCTCCTCCAGACTGACCCAGTATACCCTCTGGTCTCTCCAGTCATAATCCACACAGAACACAGGTGTCTGACTAGTGGAGAGCACTGAAAGGCTGGAGCTACGCAGCCCCAACACCAGCAGCTCATACTGAACAGATGCCAGCAGGTGAGCCTCATCTACACAGATGACAAAATACACACCATCAATATACAATAACAAAACACACCATTCTGAATACAATGACAAAACTTTACTAGACAAATCTACATTTGTTGTGTCTATTAGGTTGAGCCAGCAATGCATGTTAGAGTTTCTCCCCCCGTCATTTCTCGATGTTACATAATTCAATTTGGCACACTGGTTGAGAACCTAATTCCCTAAATGATCAGATGGCACTGCAATCCGCTGGCTCGTTTTTTTGCTGGAAGGATGTACAGAAACCTAGCATTATCCCATAGGGATTCTCTAGATGCCATTTGTGACCCAATCTTTTTTCGTTTGAAATTGTGTTTTTACATTGGATAAAAGTACAGACTCAGTTTCAAAATGACACATCATAGTTGGAAGAAACAGGAAGTAATGCTGCTTTAAAAGTTGACACTCAGAATCCCATTTAGGAGAAAAAGGCATTCAAACATTTGAGACAGACTGGCTCGATTCAGTCTTATGTAGCAACATTTGAAATTGTGTTTTTTACACTGGATGAAAGTAGACTCAGTGCTAGAAAATGGTATATCATACAATACAATTGAGGAACAATGGGAAAGAAATTCTGCTTTGAAAGTTGATAAACTTGTAACCTCACATTTGAGAAAACGTCTCTTGAATGTTTTGGTACCTACTGAGAGCTCTGTCTACACCCATTCAGCAACGTTCGCACCCTTTAAGCTTAAGCCCCACCCATCTCTAAGGATTCACATTTGAGGCCATGTACTAAACAACCCGAAGATTAAGACTAAAGGCTGGTTTATACTACGAGAGTGCTTGTAAATTTAATCTGGAGTGCCAGAGTGTGCTCTGGGCGTTAGTAAACTCAGAGCGATGTCAGATTGTCTATTCGTAAATCCAGAGCGTTCAGAGCGCACATTGGACATTCTGGCCGAGGAGTAAGGTTGGGCAAAGCGTTCTGACCTAACAGCAGTCAAGCACCCAAGCTAACTGGCTAACATTGACTAGCTACTTCCAGACCCAAATGAGAGAACAGCTCACTGACCAGTTCACTCGACCTAGCAGAGCTGGTTCGGCTGTCTTCCTGACTACAACTGTGCTGCTGGCAAATATTTAATTACGCTTTATTGCCAACGTTTACTGACACCGGCCATATTCAATGTGTGTTGAGTGATTGTAAATTCATCAGTTATGCGCTCTCACACACAGACAAGTGGTCTGAAATCGGAGTAGATTGACGGAGCAAAATTTACTAGCTGTGTCTATCAACAGTTGTCCCAGTCAAATCAAACATTCCATTGAAATAGTTACTTCCATAGTGGAGTCTTGTTTAGACATGTAGCTAGTTAAATAATGAACCATAATCCTAACTCCTAATGTTACTACCCTGCATGAATCTGCAGGTAGCTAACAAACCATGTTCAATGTTAGCTAGCTGACAGGCTATAACTAGCAATGGGAATGGCTCTGATACAAATAATATTACGACACACATGATACATGTAACATTAGCTAGCTAGCCAGCTATAGTTAGCTAGCTAAAAATACCCTAACTTGAAATGAAAACGACAGACAAAATTAGAAATGTGTAATATCTGGAAATGTAGCTAGCCTCTTACCTGTATACACAGATGGATGCTTCTCCCTCTGTCACGGGTGCCGTGGTTGCCCTTACTTTGAAGACGTAATCCGAAGACAGGCGTTTTACACAACAGCCTTCTGTGTGTTCTCTTTTCAACTCAGTATGCATATTTTCAATCCAACGCCAGAATTTTCTCCATCCCCTTAGGTATAATATCCTAATTCCACTGATTTCAAAACTCAGTCCTCCAGAAAGTGGAGACCAACACTTTGTTCTACTACCGGGTCTCTTTTTTATAAAGCAGTGTTAGAAAGGATTCCCTACACATACTGAACAGCTCATGTTATAGACAGAAGCATGCTACATGGCAGACTAATCCTTACTCATCTCTCGGCATGTCCAGCCCACTCATTATCTCAGCCAATCATGGCTAGCAGGAAGGGTGCTGTTTTTTCCATAGCTAAACCAACTAGGCTCTTAACAAATGCATTTGTATTTACAGATAGCATACAAAGTTTGTTATTAAGGCATATGAAAGTTGACATGTTCCAGAAGGCATTTCTGCCAAAAAACGCTTTTTGATAAATCTAATTTACGTTCAAATGGCGCTCCTGTGAAGTAGTGACGGGCGACATACGGCTAGTTTCCTGAAAGTCACATTTTGTTGTGTTGTCACACTTGCTCTAACATTAATCCTTGGGAAACATTTTTATCTTTCCCCAAATTGCCAAAAATGGATTCTCTGAAAATTCTCACCAAGTTACCATTAAGCAAACCATAGTTTTAAATTGCCTTTTGTTGTATAAAAGATAACAGCCCTGTTGGGGTTCAATGTGAAAGGTTCTTTGTTTACAACCATTTAGCATTGTTCATACCCTCTAAAGAATTAGAATCACGTATCTCTTAAAGCGCTCACTTTGGAACACATGCAACTGTGGCCATATGCTAAAGCAGTGAGGTAGTGCTTTAACAAAAATATATTAGGTATTATGAAAAATGTTCTATCATAAGATCCTTTGAGTAACTTTGGTTCAGGTCATGATATGAACAAGGGAATCTAGCCTGAGAGCATATTTCTGTCCTCTCCTTTAGATCATGACTTGTAACAAGCTAGCTACACATTTTTAGCTAGCCATCTAATGTTACAGCCTAACATTAACGCTCAATATATTTGTCATCAACCATGTGCAATTTTATTCTAGATAAACTATAACAAGCAGGCATGAGCTCAGAAACATTCATTTAGTTGCAGAAAATCGACCTCTCAACTGTAGGTAGCTAGTTAGCTACCTTAGCTAATCAAACCAATGCCTCAAATTAGTGCCAAGAAAGTATTTTCCCCCTTTCTAATTTCCTCTACTTCCACATATTTTTGATATTGAATGTTATCAGATCTTCAACCAAAACCTAATATTAGACAAATGGAACATGAGTGAACAAATAAAGGCAGCCATGCAACACCCAATGCCCCTGTGTGAAAAAGTAATTGCCCCCTTACTCATTAACTGGTTCTGCCACCTCTAGCTGCAATGACTCCAACCAAACACTTCCTGTAGTTGTTGATGCATCTCACATCACTGTGGAATGCAGTGCTTGGTTTGTCAGGCATAACGACACCCATGTCATCCAAAAAGTTGTACTTTTGAATCTGTCCATAAAACATTATTCCAAGAGTCTTGATCATCCAGGTGCTTTTTGGAAAACTTGAGTCAACTTTTTGGTTCTTACTGCATTCCACAGTAAGAACTTCATACCAACGGTCAAGCATGGTGGTAGTGATGGTTTGGAGATCCTTTGCTGCCTCAAGACCTGGACAGCTTGCCTTAATAGAAGGAACAATTAATTATGCTCTGCATCAGAGAATTCTACAGGAGAATGTCAGCCCATCAATCGGAGCTGAAGCACAGCTGGGTTGTGGTGTGATCATAACATACAGGAACTCAAGTCCTTTTGTTCACCTGACCTTGAATTCCTTACAATCAAATGCCGACCACATTATCTACCAAGAGAATTCTCTTCAATTATAATCACAGCCGTGTATATTCCCCCCCAAGCAGACACCTCGATGGCCCTGAAATAACTTCATTGGATTCTATGTAAACTGGAAACCATATATCCTGAGACTGCATTTATTGGCTGGGGATTTTAACAAAGCTAATCTGAAAACAAGAATCCCCAAATGTTATCAGTATAACTAATGCGCGACCCAGGCTGGCAGCATCCTGGATCATTGCTACTCTAACTTCCACGACGCTATTTTGAAAATATGATTGTATTAAATGAATGCACAATTAATGAGAATATTTATTTGTAGATTACAATTTTAATGGTTTGGCATTATAATTAGTGTGAAAATATATTCATATTCATGAAATTTTCATGGATAACATTAGCGTAATGTTTTCTGTTAGAGAGTGGAGAGGAAGGAAGGAATGGAGGAAGACTGGATAGGAAGAAGAGTAAAAGAGATAAAGGTAAAGATATGATTACAGAGCCTGCCAATTTATTATTCCAAACAATGTTTGAGATTAAATACAAAAATGAGGCATGCAATGGGAATCTGTTAAAAGTATTTTATCTAATAGTGTACTATTTATTATTAAAGATTTGAAAGGAAAGAGAAGGAAAACTAAGGGAGTAAAAAGAGGAGTGTAGAAGAGTGAGGTGGAAAGGAAGACGAGTGAAGAAAAGAGGAGGAGAAAGATTGGAGCAGAAGAAAAAGTGGTGTAAGAAGAGCAGACAGAGGTACAATGGCTCTTTCCAAATAACGGAATGAATGATATATGGATAGCAGCAAGAAATAGGTTCACTGTTCCTATGCTTATAGTGAAGACAAAATTCAACCTCCCCTGCCAGGAGTTCATGGAGAAGCTGGCCAAAGACAGAGCAATCCTGAAGATACATTCTTCTGAGAAATATACAGATTCGGTTGGTATAAGTATATTATGTAGTTACCAATCACATCAGCGCATTTCTTTATTATGTTGAGTATTTCACATCTGCCTGTTTTTTTGCTCATGTTCTCTTCTGTTCTTCTTCTACACAGACTACCAGGACCCCTGAATGGCTGTTCAGATTGGACAGTTCTGTCTTGTCTGTAGTGTTTCTGTAGTATAGTTGTTTTCTCTATCACAGTGTGCCTGTTAGACTAAATACATGAAACTGGAATTGTCCCCTTTTTTTATTTCCTAGATAATAACGTAACATATATGTTATGATATTTCAATGATATATTGACCGGCGAACTGGAAATGTCCCCGGTTTTAATTTCAGAAATCTAGTCAATCATGGATTACAAAAAGAAAACCAGCCCCGTGGTGGACACCGACGTCTTGCTCCCAGACAAATTAAAACAACTTCTTTGCTAGCTTTGAGGACAATACAGGGCCACTGACACGGCCCGCTACCAAAACCTGCGGGCTCACCTTCACCACAGCCAACGTGAGTAAAACATTTAAACACGTTAACCCTCGCAAGGCTGCCGGCCCAGATGGCATCCCTAGCCGCGTTCTCAGAGCATGCGCAGACCAGCTGGCTGGTGTGTTTACGGACATATTCAATCAATCCTTATCCCAGGCTGCTGTTCCCACATGCTTCAAGAGGGCCATTATTGTTCCTGTTCCCAAGAAAGCTAAGGTAACTGAGCTAAACGACTATCGCCCCGACTATCGCCTCAGCTCACTGGTCACCATAACACCCCCCGTAGCATATGCTCCAGCAGGTACATCTCACTGGTCATCCCCAAGCAAACACCTTTTGGCCACCTTTCCTTCCAGTTCTCTGCTGCCAATGACTGGAACGAATTGCAAAAAAAAAATAAAATAGCTGAAGACACTAACTTTAAGCATCAGCTATCTGAGCAGCTTACCGATCGCTGCAGCTGTACATAGCCCATCTGTAAATAGCCCATCCAACTACCTACCTCATCCCAATATTGTTTCATTTGTTTTTGCTCTTTTGAACTCATGTTAATTTGCTAAATTGTAATTACTTCACTACTGTGGCCTATTAATTGCCTTACCTCCTTACTCCATTTGCACACAGTATAGAGATTTTTCTTTTGTGCTATTGACTGTACATTTGTTCTCATATCTAACTCTTGTTTGTCTAACTGCTTTGCTTTATCTTGGCCAGGTCGCAGTTGTAAATGAGAACTTGTTCAACTGGCCTACCTGTATTATGACATCATATAGAACTACCTGGTTAAATAAAGGTGTATTATGACATCATATAGAACTACCTGGTTAAATAAAGGTGTATTATGACATCATATAGAACTACCTGGTTAAATAAAGGTGAAATAAAATAAAGTTTAAGAGGGTGTGAATGATGCTGAATGGGTGTAGACAACGGGCTCTCCAGTAGTAGTACCAAAACATTCTAAGGCCATTTTGTCAAAAGTGAGTTTACAACTTTCAAAGCAGAAATACTTTCCCCGTTGTTCCTCAACTGTAGTGTATGATATAGCATTTTGAAGCTCTGAGTCTACTTTAATCCAAAGTAAAAAATACACAATTTGAAATTCTGCAACATAAGACTGATGTGAGCCGGTCAGTCACATTTCTCCTTTGCCAAGATAATCCATCCACCTGACAGGTGTGGCATATCAAAAAGCTTGATTATTACACAGGGGCACCTTGTGCTGCTGACTGCAGAAATGTTCACCAGAACTGTTGTCAGAGAATTCACACTGATACTGACTGGTTTTCCGATACACGCCACTACCTTAAGGTATCTGTGATCAACAGATGCATGTTTGTGTTCCCAGTCATGTGAAACCCATAGATTAGGGCCTAATGAAATTCCTCATATTCACTGTAACTCAGTAAAATCTTTTAAATTGTTGAATTCTGCATTCATAATTTTTGTTCAGTGTACAAAAGTTCAGTAGTGAACATACAAGCAATATGCTGGCTACTGTCGGTAGGTCGATATATCTTTTGGAATGACATACTATAGAAACAAAAAATGTATGCAATTAACGCAGTGCAATTCTTAGAGTAATGACTTGTTAAGTTCTATTAAACAGCTTCATAATAACTAAAGGTGGCAGCAGGTAGCCTAGCCATGAGAGCATTGGGTCATGAGAGCATTGAATCCACGAGCCGAAACATTTGTCAACGTGCCCTTGAATATCACACTAACCCGAATTGCTCCAGGGTTGCAGTTAATGACAGACCCTGGACATGACCCCAAAGGTGTCTCAGAGTTGGTATATGCAAAAAACTATTTTCAATTCACACATGCATGTTAATACACACACACACGAGCAATAGGAGAAATATAAGCACCCAACTAATTATGACCCCAATATAGCCTGTTAATATCTGAATATAGAGAGAAAGCATGCCAATCTATAGGTCCTGTAGAGAGGAAGCATGGTAGCCTGTTAATATCTGAATATAGAGAGGAAGCATGGTAGCCTGTTAATATCTGAATATAGAGAGGAAGCATGGTAGCCTGTTAATATCTGAATATAGAGAGGAAGCATGGTAGCCTATAGGTCCTGTAGAGAGGAAGCATGGTAGCCTATAGGTCCTGTAGAGAGGAAGCATGGTAGCCTATAGGTCCTGTAGAGAGGAAGCATGGTAGCCTATAGGTCCTGTAGAGAGGAAGCATGGTAGCCTATAGGTCCTGTAGAGAGGAAGCATGGTAGCCTATAGGTCCTGCATGACCAAAGATTTTAAAAACTACACCATGTCCAGAAAATTCTGTTTTGGTCAATTGTTTTTTTGCCAACTGTCCCAGTCATGTCAGTGAGAAACCAAGTTAGCATTGGACCCTGTCTCAGCCTACGAATAGTACCCAGAGTTTTACCCAACCAGGTCACGAGATCAGAAAAACTCCAGGCCCCAGAAAAGACCGGTATGAATTTTGCCACACCACATTTAGGCTGTGGTGCCACCTCTGCTTTAAATACTTTAACTGTTAAATGTCTTACTAGGATAGCGTAACAGTCAGCCAATCATAAGATAATATAAGATTGTTTATAACTTGTTTAATTGACCTATTTAAAGGTTCAATAAAACAGGAATATAAATCATTTATGCTTCAAATATGTTCAAACTGTCAACTGTATGGTAAATGGACAGTCTGAGCAGGTTTATGTATTAGGCTAGTTCAAATGTAGGGTCAAGGAGTGGTTTTGCAGATTACACTTAGTCTTGCACTAGAAATCATTTTGGCTGAACATTTTCAATGGATCTTGCTTTTTAGTCCAAGACCAGGCCTAATCTATGTCCGGGAAAACGTTCCCATAATGTTTGAGTGGAATGGGATGATGTCTTACATGAAAAAATAGGTTTACATTACCAGGTACATTAATTGGGTAAACCTCCTCTAAGAGTATACATTAGGCTGTTTGAGAGAAGGTTTGAATCCTAATCAACCCCTTCAATGTGAGTACATTATTGAGGTAGAGGAAATGAATGAAGCTGCAGTACTCTAGCAGTAGTTAGGCCACTTATGCTGAAAAGCCTAGTTTCTGCATAGATCAAATTAGCTTTTGCATTTCCTGTCTTTTCCGGCTTCAGACAAAAAGCAAATATTTAATTAAAAACAGTTGTATTAATTAGGTTCAAGCCAGGACACGTTTAGAGTACCTTGTGTCTTGCAGCTGCGACCATTCGGTTCCAGCAGATATCCATGGTGACAGCGACACAGGAAGGAGCTGTGGGTGTTAAGGCAGGTGTGGCTGCAGATGGGTGGTAGGGCCTCGTTACACTCATCAACATCCCCACAGGACAGACCATTAGCCTGGAGGCGGAAGCCTGCAGCACAGATGCACCTCTGTAGGAGACAGAAGGACCACATGTCACAGCCACACTTCTGTAAGCCAACGCGTTGGGGTTTGTTTGAACTCACCGGTCCATGGGGGCTTAGGGCTTGTGTCATGGTCTAGGGCATGTGGCTAGAGTTAAAGGGTGGCGGGGGTCATCGTTGGACTGCGGATGTGAAAGTTTCAGCAGGCTACAGGCATTACACACCGGGCTAAAATATTCCTGTAGCTCTGTTGGAATAACTTTAATAGATCACTTTGACACCTCCAGGAAACTGAAGATGCTCTACAATGACTTAAGCCCAGCTCATAAATAGCCCACATTAACATATGTAGCCTTAGAAACAAGGTTCATGAAATTGATAACTTGCTAGTAACAGATGACATTCATATTCTGACAATCTGAAACAGGAGCAATACATGGTTATAACATCTACTGAAAAGCCAGAAATGCCAAAGGGGGCGGTGTTGGTCTATATTCAGAACCACATTCCTATAAAGCTTAGAGAGGATCTCATGTTAAATACTGTTGAAGTTATAAGGCTACAGGTTTACCTGCATCACCTAAAGACCATTCTGGTGGGAAGCTGCTATAGACCACATGCTATCAGCCAGTATCTGGATATTGTGTGAAATGCTTGATAATACATGTGTATTTTCTGGGTGACCTAAATATTGACTTGCTTTCATCAAGCTACCCACTCAAGATAAAGCTTCACACTAACCAGTGCCTGCAACCTGGTTCAGTCAACCTACCAGGGGAGACATGCAGCACAGGAATTAAACATGTAGTGATCACATCTTTACTAATGCTGCAGTATCCAGCTCCATCGGATGTAGTGATCACAATATAGTAGCCATATCTAGGAAAACCAAAGTTCCAAAGGCTGGGCCTAATATTGTGTATAAGAGGTCATACAAAACTTTTGTATTGATTCCTATGATGTAAAGAATATTTGCTGGTCTGTGGTGTAATTAGGAGTAACCAGATGCTGCATTTGACACATTTATGGAAATGCTTATTCCAGTTACAAATAAGCATGCACACATTGAGAAAATTACTTTTGGATCTCAGAGAGACGCTAACTCACCAGGAGGCATGCACACCAGCCACCACTTCAGAGTAAATTACTCGCCAAGTCCCTGGACAAAAAAGTTCTCATTATGTCACACAGACAGGAATAAAGAACTCTCCGGGAAGATGAAAGACGGTGATGTGTGTTTCATGATTAACTACTCATGGTGTGATTGTGATAACGTACAAGTCCTTTTGTTCACCCGACCCAGAATCAAATGCAGACCATCCCAAGATAATTCTCCTCGGTTATATTCACAGCCGTGTATATTCCCCCTCGAACAGATATGACAGCCCTCAATGAACTACACTAGACTTTGTGCAAACTGGAAACCACATATCCTGAGGCTGCATTTATAGTAGCTAGCCAGTCTAACAAAGCAGGTATGATGAAAACGCTACCAAAGTTCTACACTGCCTGTAGTACTCGCTCTTCAAAAACTCTCGACCACTATTACTCTCCCTTCTGGGATGGCTACAAGGCCCTCCCCCACCCTCCTTTCGGCAAATCAGATCACGACTCCATTCTGATCCTCCCTTCCTATAGGCAGTAACTCAAGCAGGAAGTGCAAGTGCTAAGGTCTATTCAACCCTGGTCTGACCAATCGGAATGCATGCTTCAAGATTGTTTTGATCAAGCGGACTGGGATATGTTCCGGGTTGCCTCAGAATAACATTGACTTATACACTGACCGAGTTCCTCAGGAAGTGTATAGGGGATGTTCCCACTGACTGTTAAAACCTACCCAATCCAGAAACCATGGATAGATGGCAGCAGTCATGCAAAACTGAACGTGTGAACCACCACATTTAACCACGGCAAGGTGACTGGTGTCATGGCTGTCCTGTAAGGATCCAAATAGGTCAGATCAGCTTTGCAATAAATAACTTCAGCTAGACCCAGTCGCAGAGGGGGATAAGGGAACTGGTGGGGGGTTGACAGCTCACACCCAGTTGTAAATCAAGTACAAGAACTTTCAGCTATCTCCCTCTCCAAATTCACACACATTATTTAACAGAATGTGGGGAATGGTCAGTGGCGATCTAAAGAATGTCATTTGTGACCCGATTCAGGAAACTAGGCATGTCGCAAGTCACGACTTCACAGGATAAATTTTTAAACAAACATTTTTGGGCAGAAATTGCGTTCTCGAACATGAACTTTCATGTGCCTTAAACTTGTATGCCATCTGTAAATACGAATAAAACAGTTAAATTAGGTGTAGACAAAGAAGATTGTTCACTGGATACGAAATTGTTCAAAGGCCATTTTCTCAAAAGTGAGTTTTTAAGTAGATCAACTTTCAATGCAGAATTACTTTCCCAAACACTTTCACATTGCTACATATGACCGAATCCAGGTGGTGAGTCACATTTGGTTGTTTTCAGATGGCATTAAACATGTTAGAGGAAATACTCTAACTTTAAAAGTATACAGTGTCCATCCTCTACGTTGTGTAAAATATGTTGAGGGATGTGATAAAAACTAAGAGGAAATTGTATCTATAACTTTGTACAAGTAAAAAGTCACTGCCCTCTTGAGAAAGGTCAGATAGCATGTCAGCCTCACGAACCGTCCCGTTTGAAGAACTGTATAAAATGGGTTAAGAATTAACATAGACCAGAAAGGCGTCGAGTTGCAGCTCACATCTGTTTCTAATTTATTAAGTGTGTATGTATATCCTGTGTAATCATTTAGTTAGCTAGTAAATAAAAACCAATTTGTAGCACTGAATCATAAGGCTTTATGCAGATGCAGGAGGCTACGACTGTTCAGAATGATGTGATACGAGGTTCTGATTAACACATTGACTGTTTATGGAGGTCATAGTAAAGACAGTTGGAGTGTAATTCAGGAGATGGTAACTCTAAACAGCTCTCGTGGTGCCCAAATCCTAATGAGTTAATTGTTACATGGCGGTCTTCTGGTCAGGCTCCGTAGACAGGCACATCGCACACCTCTCACGAGTATACTACTTGCCCATGTCCAGTCTCTAGACAAGGTAGATGAAATCCGAGCAAGGGTTGCCTTCCAGAGAGACAGATTGCAACGTTCTTTGCTTCACAGAAACATTGCTCACTCGGGATACATCAGAGTCGGTACAGCCACCTGGTTTCTTCACGCATCGCGCCGACAGAAATAAACATCTATCTGGTAAAAAGAAGGGCGGGGGTGTATACCTTATGATTAATGAGACGTGGTGTGATCATAACATACAGGAACTCAATTCCTTTTGTTCACCTGACCTAGAATTCCTTACAATCAAATGCAGACCGCATTATCTACCAAGAGAATTCTCTTCGATTATAATCAGTCGCGTATATCCCCCCTCAAGATGACACAGACAGCCCTGAAAAAACTAAATTGGACTCAATGTAAACTGTAAACCACATATCCTGAGGTTGCATTTATTGTAGCTTGGGATTTTAACAAGGTTATTCTGATAACAAGGCTCCCTAAATTTTAATCAGCATATCGAATGTGCAACCCGGGCCGGGAAAATCCTGGATCATCGTTATTCTAACTTCCGTGACGCAATCAAAGCCATTCCCCGCCCCCTTTCGGCAAATCTGACCATAACTCCCTTTTGTTGCTCCCAGCCTATAGACAGAAAATAAAACAGGAAACGCCCGTGCTCAGGTCTGTTCAACACTGGTCCGACCAATCTGATTCCACGCTTCAAGATTGCTTCAATCACGTGGACTGGGATATGTTCCGCATAGCATCGGACAATAACATTGATGAATACGCTGATTCAGTGAGAGAGTTTATTAGCAAGTGCATCGGTGATGTTGTACCCACAGCGACTATTAAAACCTTACCCAACCAGAAACCGTGGATTGATGGCAGCATTCGCGCAAAACTGAAAGCACAAACTATTGCTTTTAATCAGGGCAAGGTGACCGGAAACATGACTGAATACAAACAGTGTAGCTATTCCCTCCGCAAGGCAATCAAACACGCTAAGAGTCAGTATAGAGACAAAGTAGTCACAATTCAACGGCTCAGACACAAGAGGTATGTGGCAGGGTCTACAGTCAATCACGGACTACAAAAAGAAAACCAGCCCCGTCGCAGACCACGATGTCTTGCTCCCAGACAAACTAAACAACTTTGCTCGCTTTGAGGACAATACAGTGCCACCGACACGGCCCGCTACCAAAACCTGCAGGCTCTCCTTCACCGCAGCCCCTATCCACGGGACAGTAGTGGAGAAGGTGGAAAGTTAAGTTCCTTGGCGTACACATCACGGACAAACTGAAATGGTCCACCGACAGAGACAGCGTGGTGAAAAAGGCACAACAGTGCCTCTTCAACCTCAGGAAGCTGAAGAAATTTGGCTAGTCATCAAAAACACTCACTAACTTCTACAGATGCACAATCGAGAGCATCCTGTCGGGCTGTATCACCGCCTGGTACGGCAACTGCTCGGCCCACAACCGTAAGGCTCTCCAGAGTGTAGTGAGGTCCGCACAACGCATCACCGGGGGTAAACTACCTGCCCTCCAGGACACCTACACCACCCGATGTCACAGGAAGGCCAAAAAGATCATCAAGGACAACAACCACCCAAGCCACTGCCTGTTCACCCCATTATCATCCAGAAGGCGAGGTCAGTACAGGTGCATCAAAGCTGGGACCGAGAGACTGAAAAACAGCTTCTATCTCAAGGCCATCAGACTGTTAAACAGCCATCACTAACACAGAGTGGCTGCTGCCAACATACTGACTCAAATCTCTAGCCAGACCGCACCACCCTCTGGAGATCCTTGCGGTTGTGAGTGGTGCAGTTGCCAATCAGGAGAAGATACAGCCCGACAGGATGCTCTCAATTGTGCATCTAAAAGTGTGTGAGGGTTTTAGGTGACAAGCCAAATTTCTTCAGCTTCCTGAGGTTGAAGAGGTGCTAATGACATGCCACTGGCTTTGCTTAAAGCCAGTGTGTATGCGGAGGACTCAACACGTCAGCTACTACAGCGAGTGAAATTACTGCAGCACTTAAAGAGCTGCAGTTAGTTTCAGAATGGGTGGCAAGAAATAAGTTAGTCCTAAATATATCAAAAACAAAAAGCAAGTTAAGGTGACTAAACTGCTTGGAGTAAAACTGATTGTAAACTTATGGTCAACACATATTGATACAACAATAGCTAAGATGGGGAGAAGTATGTCCATAATAAAGCACTGCTCTGCCTTAACACTATCAACAAGGCAAGATCTAAAGGCCCTAGTTTTCACAATTCTCAAGTCCAGAACAGACTATGGGAGGCGCACAGTACTACATAGAGCCATGACCACATGGAACTCTATTCCACATCAGTTAACTGATGCAAGCAGTAGAATCAGATGTAAAAAAACAGATAAAAATAAACCTTATGGAACAGCGAGGACTGAAGGGTCACAAGTACAAGCACACATACAAACACGTAACATGGATTTTGTTTTGTAGATGTGGTAATTAAAAATTGGATGTAATAAATGTATCACTAAACACTTTAAACAATGCCACTTTATATAATGTTTGCATATCCTACATTACTCATTTCATATGTATATACTGTACTCTATACCATCTACTGCATCTTGCCTATGCTGTTCGGCCATCACTCATCCATATATTTATATGTACATACTCTTATTCATTCCTTTACGCTTGTGTGTATAAGGTAGTTGTGAATTTGTTAGATTACTTGTTAGATACTACTTCATGGTCGGAACTAGAAGCACAAGCATTTCGCTACACTGGCATTAACATCTGCTAACCATGTGTATGTGACAAATACAATTAGATTTGGTAGTAGAGTAGTGGCCTGAGAGTACACAATGTGTTGTGAAAACTTATGAAGTGTAATGTTATGCAGGACCGGGTTTTGGAAACCCTGGGTTGGGGTACGTTGATTGGGGTACTAACCGGTCCATAAGGGGTGCTGACACAGTGCTGGTCACATTGGGGGGTCCCAGGGCTGGAGCAGTTCTTGGTAGAACAGCCGTGCCCCTCGTCAGATCCATCAGGACAGTTGATGATGTGGTCACACAGCAGAGAATGGTCCACACACTCTCCACTACCACACTGGTAAAGCTGGTTGGAGCACTTCACCTGGCCACCTACAGTACAACAACAGACTGGTCCACACACACTCTCCACTACCACAGCTGGTTGGAGCACTTCACCTGGCCACCTACAGTACAACAACAGACTGGTCCACACACTCTCCACTACCACACTGGTAAAGCTGGTTGGAGCACTTCACCTGGCCACCTACAGTACAACAACAGACTGGTCCACACACTCTCCACTACCACACTGGTAAAGCTGGTTGGAGCACTTCACCTGGCCACCTACAGTACAACAACAGACTGGTCCACACACTCTCCACTACCACACTGGTAAAGCTGGTTGGAGCACTTCCTAGCCACCTACAAATGTAACCATAACCCTTTGTGTAACCTCACATCTGGCCTCATCACTCTGGTCCTCACAGTCCTTCTGTCCATCACACCTCCAGGTCGCAGGGATACACTGGCTCTTAGAGAGACAGCTCCACTGGAACTCCCCACACGTCACTGGAGACACCTTACAGTTCTGAAGCCACAACGATTTATGGATAAATATACAGACCAATGGAAAACGTTTTAAGCATGTTTCTTCAAATCTTTAGGAAGAGAAGTACTATAGTTGGACCAGAATTTTGAGATGGGGTTAAGGTAAAAAGGATTGTGCGAGATTATAGCAATTAACCTAGCATCCTAGTTTGTATTGGCTTGCAAAACGACCTCCACTGGTCATGGAGCCATAAAAGTGGTGTCCATGAGTTCATCTGACTGTGGGGAAGTAGATAAATGGTTTGAACAATCCTTTTAAAGTGGTTAAAATTAGGCGGGTTCCTCACCCTCTCGTCTGATCCGTCCTGGCAGTCCTCCTCCCCATCACACAGCCATTCCTCCACAAGACATTCATGGCTGTTCGGGCAGCGGCGCTCCGGGGGACAGTGGGGGGGTTTGGCACAGCCCGCCTCGTCAGAATGGTCTCTACAGTCAGCATGGCCGTCACAATGGAGAGCCTCAGACACACACTGACCATTACTGCACTGATACTGCTGCTGGCCACACGGCTTTGCCACTGGGAGAAGAGAGGAGATGGCAGAAACAGAGCGCAATGGTGGCAAAAAAAATACGTAGAAAAAGGTTACAATGGAAATAGGTTCTGAACAAGGTGGAAAGGCTTTACAGTGGAAATGGGTTCTGAAACCAGATGGAAAGGCATTAGAGCGTAAATTAGTTCTGAACAATGTGGAACCACGTTAATCGAAATGCGTTCTGAACGTGGAAACACGTCATAGTGGAAATTGGGTCTGAACAACGTGTAAGCGCATTACATTGGAAATTGGATCTGAACAACGTGGAAACGCATTACAATGGAAATTGTTTAGAGAGGAGGTTCGTACCACAGCCATCCTCATCAGAGCCATCCACACAGTCGCGCTCTCCATCACAGAGGAATGTTTCTGGTAAACAGCGGCTATTGTTGTCACAGCGATGACTGCAGCTCTTGGTGGGCTTGAAGCAGTCCATTTCATCAGAACGGTCCTGGCACTGGGCCTTTCCATCACACACCTGCTGCTGGTCGATACACTTCTTCCCATGAGCACACAGGAACTGACCTGAGAGGTAGGAACCAATGAGCACCCTGGAACTGAGCTGAGCTAACAACAAATGAGCACACTGGAACTGAGCTAAGGACATTGATATGAATGGATGGATTTGTACTGAAAATGTCCACTTATGAGTCAGCACAATACATCAGATCAAGAGGTGAGCTTCTGACCTGCTTTGCAGAGGAGCTCACAGTCCTGCTCATCTGATCCATCCTTACAGTCCACCTCTCCATCACAAACATGGCTGTGCAGGACACACTCTCGTCCATCCTTACACAGTCTAGAACCCATACGACACTTCAGGGGCGCTGTCTGGGATGTTGGAGCAGCTATCGTTGGACAGCCAACCTCATCTGAGCCGTCATGGCAATGAGAGCGTCCATCACAAACCAGACTCCTCTCAATACATGTCCTCCTGTCCTTACACCGGAACTCACCTGGGAGACACACATAAGAGGGACCATGAAGAAAGCTTAAGAGTGTTTACAGGTTTTTTCTGGGTTGCAGAGGTATCAAATTTCATAAAGCGCCAATATATCTACCTCCGTTTGGACATTTAGTAATGCAGGACTCTTCATCAAAATCATCAGGACAGTCTCTCAATGTGTCACACAGCTGAGTTTGAGAGATGCACAAAGTTGAGCCCCGACACATCACTGATGGACTGGTACAGGTCTGAACCAGAGTTGGTAGGACAGGAGGAAGGGCCTTGTTAGAATCTAGGGAGAGAGGTTACATTAGATTCATTTAAAGAGTTTCTTCTCATCCTTCTGTCCCAACTGTCCAAGTGAGTCAGCAGTGTCTCACCACAGCCTTCCTCATCAGAGCCGTCCGCACAGTCTCTCTCTCCATCACAGAGGAAGGTTTCTGGGATACAGCGGCTATTGTTGTCACAGCGATGACTGCAGATCTTGGTGGGCTTGAAGCAGTCCATTTCATCAGAACGGTCCTGGCACTGGGCCTTTCCATCACACACCTGCTGCTGGTCGATACACTTCTTCCCATGAGCACACTGGAACTGACCTGAGAGTTCGGAACCAATGAGCACCCGGGAACAGCGCTAACCACCAATGGGCACCCGGGAACAGCGCTAACCACCAATGGGCACCCGGGAACTGCGCTAACCACCAATG